>JAPYZR010002042.1:0-42806 GCA_030522945.1 Trichopria nigra
AAAATTAAATTAGAACTTTTGGAAACAAATTATTTTTAATTGAGGTATGGAAAAATAATTTGTTTCCAAAAGTTCTCATTTAATTTTGAATGATTCTTGCTGCAATTTTTTTGGTTCTTGCATACATTACGTAGAATCACCCTTCCAGAGCCGAAACTTTGAAAAAAAGTTTCAATCTATTTTTATTTATATTTTTATTGTTATAAAGCTCGGTCGATTAGTGTGCTACTTTAGAACCACCTTAAGATGGTTCTAAAGTAGAACAGTTACCGACGTAACCTCAAAATACGAAAAATGAAAATTGTAAATGATTGAAACGTTTTTTAAAAATTTTGGCTTTGGAAGGGTGATTTTACATGACACGTATAGTTCCTCAACAAAATTCCAGTAAAAATAATGAAAATTTCAGTAAACATTTTTGGAAACATATTATTTTTCCATACCTCAATTAAAAATAATTTGTTTCCAAAAGTTGTTCTCATTTAATTTTGAATGATTTTTGCTGTAATTTTTTTGGTGATTGTATACGTTACGTAGAATTACCCTTCCAGAGCCCAAACTTTGAAAAAAAGTTTCAATCTTTTTTTATTTATATTTTTATTGTTGTAAAGCTCTGTCACCTTAAGGTGGTTCTAAAGTAGAACAGTTACCGACCTAACCTCGAAATACGAAAAATGTAAATTATAAATGATTGAAACGTTTTTTCCAAATTTAGGCTTTGGAAGGCGGGTGATTTGATATGACATATAAGGTTGCTCAACAAAATTCCACTAAAAATACTGAAAAATTCAGTGAAAATTTTTGGAAATAAATCATTTTTCCATACCTACCTTAAAAATAATTTGTTTCCAAAAGTTCTCATTTAATTTTGAATGATTTCTGCTGGAATTTTTTTGGTGATTGTATATATTATTATATATTATGTAGAATCACCCTTCCAGAGCTCAAACTTTGAAAAAAAATTTCAATCTTTTTTTATTTATATTTTTATTGTTGAAAAGCTCTGTCGGTAACTGTTCTACTTTAGAACCACCTTAATACTTTCTGTCCATTTAAATGATTAAAAAAATTTTTTATTTCTGTCCATGCGCGACGTCCGCGCGTCCATTCGTTTACCCATCATATACCCATGTACATGTGTTCTGAATGTGCACGGTGGGCACTCATAATGAGTGCATATGTGTGTGAGTGCCGTATGGTGGTGTGTAAATCTCGTCTCACTTCGCTCACTTCTCTCTCTCTCTCTCCATATATATCTCAATTGCTCTCAGTCCATCTCAGTCTCTCGCCTTGTGCAGTAAGTGCAGTATAGTTTCTTGTGTTCTCTGGAAGAAAACGAATTTGATACGAAGAATTCTTTAGTGGAGCTTACAATAGAAAAATACAGCAATAGTGAGGTGCGAATTGCAGCTTAAGCACATAATGCACTATTTAGATGTTTCTTTGTTAGTATTATCGTTACTTTCCTTCCACCGAAACCTAACCCCACTTTCCGGCATTATTTCAGTGTCACGTGGTTAGAAAAAAAAAAAAATAAAAATTCACGATTACGAAATCTAACCAGTAGCCCTCGTTGAATTCTGTTAATTTTTTTTTTACATAGTTACGTAAAATAATTATTCTATAATTTTTCAGTGAGCTGCCAGAAGAACCGGAGGAGCCAGTAAGCTTGACAACATTAAAAACCCAATTGATACTCTCCGTGAAGCAGTTTCTTGGAACGAAAGGTGCAGCTCATAACTTCGACATTCTAAAGTACAATCCAGCTGAGCAACGATTTATTCTGCGATGCGAATCTAGTAACTACGTAAGATTGAGAGCAGCATTGACATTGGCTTATTCGTTCAATGGACTAACTCCATCAGTATACACTGTTCATAGAGCTACACAAAATTTACTGTCTCTTACCGCAGATAGTAGAAATTATGAATTTTGAGATTTAAATGTGATAACCTCATATTGAATTCAAAGGATTATTAGTGAAAGAAAATGCCTTCAATACGTAAAGAAGGAAAAGACACGATCATCTTTGCTTCAAAGGAAGATCATGCATCGCCGAGCAAAGTAAATCTTCCTGCACCAGAACCAAGTCCTGGTTTGATATTAGCAAATGGAGAAATAAATTGGAATTGTCCTTGTCTTGGAGGAATGGCTACAGGTCCTTGTGGGGTTGAATTTCGAGAAGCCTTTTCGTGTTTTCACTTTTCAGAAGCTGACCCAAAAGGCTCAGATTGTTATGAAGCCTTCAAAACCATGCAAACATGTATGACAGCATATCCTGCTTTGTATGGCAACAAAGATACTGATCTGGATGAGCTCGACGAGAACAGTGACGAATTAAGAGCAACCAGCGACCAAAGAAGAGATGTCAACGATAGTGCCACAGAAAAGGGAGAAGAACTCCCTGCATCAAGTAGTAAAAAAGTTTTAGAAAGAAAAGATCATAAATAAAAGTAACGAAGCGATGAGTTATAATTTTTATGTTCATAGTTCTGTTATTACTCTATTAAGAGCATAGGTGGAGTGTTTTCATCCAACCAGACATTATCATCTAATGATCTAATGGTAACAAATGATGATTGAGCTATTTTGCGATCACTGCCAAGATGGCCTTGTCAATAATTTTTATTTGATGTCTGCGAAATAGAATTATTTAAACAATTGAACTTAAATTAATTCATTGTCCACCTTAACCTCAGTGATTACTGTTCAGGGAATAGTATTTTTAAGAAAGTTTCATGTTCTAAACTTAGATTTAATAATACGAGTTGTCAATACAAGGATTACAAAGCATAAGGATAAATTTATGCTTAATTCTTATTGTTACATCATCTACATATGAATTGGGTAATCAGCATGTGATGACATAAATTATTGTATGTAAGGACATTTAAAAACTTGTATATCTTAAGTAGTGAAATCGTCATTCTACATGTTAATATAAATGTTTAATTAATAATAAATATGTTGAATTTTTGTTTTCTTTACTAACTATATTTTCAATTAAATGTTTAGTCATTAATGAAGCAATAAATTGAAAATTTTTTAAATATAATAAAGATATTTTTAGTTTAAAAATTATATTTTTTATTTCCATAGAACATAATATTATTTTCATAGAAACATAATAAGTGCTGGATCATAAAGTAGTTAATGTATCTATCAAAAGACAAAAACGAGCAAAACAAAAATACAGAAAAATAAAACTGATTTTTGTTAAATGGGATATAACTTACAAAGCATATATAAACATTAACAGTTTATTGAAAAAGACCAGCAATACGATTTATTATGTCTTATATACTTTAGATATTAATTTTTAACAATTTCAAGACACTTTTCATGCAAAATGATTTATTTCTGAATTAAAAACATCATGTTGAAAATTGTCATTCTGTGCTAGAACTTTATAACATATTAGTTTTTAAACAATTCGAAAATTCTCCAATTATTATTCGCCAAATATTGTTACTAAATTATAAGGAAGTAATTCTGTTATTGAATGTTAATTGTTAATATGGATAATACTATTTCTTCATTACATATTGTCGTTATACGAGTTAATTAAAAAAAAAAAAATAATAATAATAATGGTCAATGCAAATTCTACACTGAGTAAATGATTATTAAAACATTATTGAAAAACTTACTTTTAAAAATTGTCATTATTTGACAATAGTTTTTGGTAGCAAATATATACAACTCTATACATAGTTTACTTTTTCAAAATGTTTGTAAATTTATAGTTTGTCCGTTTAACTTTAAAAACACTCCTTTCAGTAAACAAATACTAGTACATACATAAGAACTAAATAAAAAAGTAAATTGAATTGTAAAACATTTATATAAAACCATTAATTTTTCAATAAGGCATATAAGATGCAGGTGTAAACTCTAAAGTTGTTAATATACATAATACAATGTACTTTATCACGATTTTCGCCAAATAAATTAATATCCGATACGTACCGATTCCCGCCGAATTTTATTAAAATAGATACATCAGGTACTTCACAAATACGTATCATTGTTAATACATCTGCCGTATATATACATACATATGTGGACCGCTAGTTGCAATTTATATGCGCTCGTATGACTCGTATTCACAACGTATGCTTCACGTTGAATCGCCATTGGTGAAAACGCGCCTGAATTCCAACCGTTCCAGATCGTTCTTTGTGTTTGATTGAAACATTTTTCATTTTTCTGACTTTCTTTTAATTAGCCGTAAGGTATTTACATATACGTACTTATTCTCAAATATGTTTATCACTTTTCATAATATATTCGTGTTCTATAAGCTTTGTTGCATTTTAATCCACTTTCAAATTTATATCACCTACATTCTTTCGCCAATTACATATACTGCAAACTTCGTGTTTCTCCGGAATTACCGTTTTAACCAATAGGATGATGCGCAAATTCGAAACTCTGACATTTCGAGTTCAAAGTCTGCGATTACGCTCAGGCGGCTCAGGCCTGCATTCGTAATTTGTGATTTGTGTCAACTTTTAATCATCAGTGTTCACCAAATCATGTATGTGAACTACCTGACATTTTTTCTGACCTAACATCCCTAAAATGTTTTAAATACCCTAGGGCGTCGATAACGTCGATGCAGATGCTACTCTATATAAATGAAAGATCGTCTATACCATCTATAGACAATAAATTTTGAATATATATATATATAAACTCAGTCGGTAACAGTTCTACTTTGATGAAACTCGATTTTACCGACCTCTTATTTTCGTTAAAAGACATCTTCCAGAGAGAATTCATAATGTATTATACTATTTTATGGCGCTTTTACGCATTTTTTCTGAGTTTAGGTCAAACTTCAGCGAAATCGATTCAGAAACGAGCGAGAATTCGCAAGAATAAAGTTTGGAGGTAAAAACGCGAACTGCATGACCACTACAAAAATTTATTCTTGCGAATTCTCTCTCTTCTGTTAACCGATTTCGTTAAAATTTGACCTACACTCACAAAAAGTGCGTTAAAGCGCCCTAAAATCGATTTCGGCTTGAAAATATATTTACTTTCTGTTTAATTTGAATTATTCTAGGTTAGGAACACGACGTTATCGACGGAGTCGGTTTAGCAGCCCCTTAAGGTCGTTCTAAAGTAGAACAGTTACCGACCTAACCTCAAAACAGGAAAAGTATAAATAAATAAGGATTGAAACATTTTTTCAAAATTCGGGCTTTGGAAGGGTGGCTTTGGAAGGGTAATTCTACATAACATATACAATCTTCAAAAAAATATCGCTGAAATTGGTTCAAAATTAAACGAAAATTGTCCGAAAGCAATTATTTTTGGTGCTGGCAAGAGAAAATGATTTATTTCGGATAATTATGTCTCAGATAATCACCCTTCCAAAGTCCAAATTTTGAAAAACCGTTTGAATCCCTTTTTATTCATACTGCTTTTATGGTTGAAAATCTAGGTCGATAACTGTTCTACTTTAGAACCACCTTAAGGTTTTTGGGTGCTGACAAGAGAAAATAATTTATTTCGGATAATTCTCGTTTAATTTTGAACCAATTTCAGCGATATTTTTTTAAGGGTTGTATATGTTATGTAGAACCACCCTTCCAAAGCCCGAATTTTGAAAAAAATTTTCAATCCTTATTTATTTATACTTTTCCTGTTTTGAGGTTAGGTCGGTAACTGCTCTACTTTAGAACCACCTTTAAGAGGGTTCTAAAGTAGTAAAAGTACAAAGGTATAAATAAAAAGTGAACAATTTTTTTCTAGTATTTCTCCTCAACTGATGTATACTACGTGATATGTAGCCAAATTATGACTTGCACGGTGCGGCAGTGTCATCCACCAATCACGATCTTCGTAGAATTAATATGTATATGTCTACGTGTTCCCTATATATCACCAACGAATATAGACACATATAGAAGGCCTGAGCATATAGGGAAGATGGTACTGGGGAGATAAAGGACAACGATAGCACATTCCATAAGAGTCTCTTTGCGATCGCGGCTATCCTTCAACATGGGCTCAGGCCTTCTATGTTCGTCTATATTCGTTGATATCACGCTTCCCGTCTACATCACCTTGTATATAGGTCCTTATTCGAAGCATTTCTGGCTCGTCAAAAACTTGGCTGTCATTTTTGAAACGTTTTGAAACGTTTTGAAATTTTTGTAATTGTTTACTTTCTTTTGTGTATTATAATATTGTGTATTATAATATATTACATATTTATAATTGACAATGTTTATTATAATCTTCCTAGTTGAATTTTGCGAAAAAGAATTCATTTTTGAAAGAAAGATGGAACTTGGTGGAACGTGAACGTACTATTCAAATATGTTTTTCTTATACAAATTAATTATAAATTGTATACGGTTGAATATCACCTACTGAGTAGTAGGATACATCGTAAAACTTTTCAAAAAGGGCAGCCAATTTTTTGACAAGCCAGGTGAGAAATGCTTCGAATATAAGGACCTATTGTAGACGGGAAGCGAGATCGTGATTGGCGGATGAAACTGCCGCACCGTGCAAATTCATAATTTATGGCTATCACATATAGAGTTGATAAGAAATACCAGAAAAAATTGTGCGTTAAATTAACGTAAAAATAATAATCATAAATAATGAATATTAATAAGCATAATAAGTATAATTTTGAATATTACTGTTTTGTCAGAGAACTTTCTTATAGGTATAATAAGAACTTGGCGAATTTTTTTACATATAATGTTTTTTTGGGGGGATATAAAATACAAATGCGGAAATTAAATTCAAACAATGCTGTTATTAAATTCAAATCGCGAGCGCTTATCTAACCGCTTAGCCGATGACGCGTTCGCGAAATGAAGTAGGCCGCGAACAGACCGACTCTTTTTAACTCGCTTCGCGACTCGACATGTCTCCTGGAGTGGAGACTCGATTGGTACATATGTATTAGGCCTGATGGGCATAACGGCGAATCGAACTCGATCTCGAGGAATGTTTTGTCTCTCCTTTTATATCAACAAGGTAGACAAGGACGAAACGGTCTTCGAGTTCGATTTTCGCGTTCGGTTCGCGTTGTTCTAAAGCGCCTATTGTCTCTTTCTCTCTTTCCCTCTCTCTCTCTTTCGCTCGCTCTCTCTGTCTGGTGGTGGTGGTGGTGGTGGTGGAGCGTTATACGTACGGATCAACATGGTGACCGAGGAGTTAACGAACTGCCAATGTTGCTCGCTCGGACTTCCGAAATGCTGAGAAACGTTGCTGTCAACCCGTGGAGCCGACGGTGGTGAAGTCGAGTGATGGACTTGGGGTGATCGGAAAGCCGCTCGGGGCCCACAGACAGAATCATGTGCGATGTGTGCGCCGACTTTCACGATCTTCTGCTCTCGTGTAAGTTATTCCGCTTTTCGCCAGGCCGCGGACTCCTCGGCGACACGACGACGGGGCGGCCGGCCGGTAGCGAACCACCAGGACTAGCACCGCCCGGTCGCGGCCGGCCCGTCGTCATTGCCGTCCTATCTTCCCGTTATAACCTTCAAGGCGGTCCCGCTTTTTGACCGTTTACGCGGCTTCTCGGGGACCTCCCGGACCTGCCTCACGTCTGCCTTCTTTTCAGACGACGAGAGAGCTTCCAGAGAAGACGAGAACGTCGCGGAGCTTTGCATCGCAGACGTTGACACTATACTCCATTATGTTAACCAATGGCTTCAGAGGTATGTTCTCCTTCGCAATCCTGGCTGCAGTAAGCATTATTTCAACAGTTTGGTACCGCGGTCAGGATAACCAGTAATGTTGATAAACTGATGTCTTTGTTTGTGATGAAATTAGTCGATTCCTCTCGATTCGTATACGACGTCTCTTTCATTCGTTAATTGTCAAGATTACATTACAAACTATAATTTACAAATGCATGAATTCTTATAATACATCATAGCCAAGAAGCTGGATGGAATATAATATAAATATATAACTTATATTTCATCTAATGTTATAAATTCAACAAATTTGAAATTGGTTGTGGTAACTGGTACATGACTTAAAATTTCACGAACAGCTTAACAGTACTGCTTAGTACAAATATATATTGTTAGTTCTTTGTTTTTATATAAAACAGCATGTTTTAATTGAAAATAAAACAATAAATAAGGTCAATATTTCATGCTAAAAGGTCAACGACATTGCATATACAAACAGTTTGTCATTCCATTAATAATATTATTAATATTCCAGAAATAATGTATTGATCACTTCACATTTTTTATATCATTGTTTATGAAGGAAAAATTTTAAATAAAGCTTTTACAATTTGTAAAACTAGGTTATTACAGTTCAATGACATTCTTTGAAATTCATGACCTAATTTAACTCTAATTATAATATTTATTTTCAGAAGAAAAGAATTTAGATTAAAAATTATAACACTCATTTCAGGCAATGCATGTGTTGTTATCGGGAGATAAAAAACTTTGACCGGTTTATACGCCTTATACAAAGTATAGTACTCTGTACGCTTCAGCAGTTGCAAGCGATACAGCAAGAAGAACATCATGGAGAAAGGAAAAGTGAATCGGCCAGTGAAGATGGTAGTGAGAAGGATAAGAAAGAGAAGGAGAAAGACGAGGAAGAGAGTCCAGCAAGTACAGAGTCATTGCAAACTAAGCTGAACTGGACTCACCAAGATAGAGAGAAACTTTTTCATTTGCTTTCCAAGATTTTTCTAATGAATTTTCCTCTTTATATAGCAATGAAGCACGGGGGTGCCATCAATCCTTTGGCTCCCATTAAAGTACGTTGTTTTCATTTTTGATATATGCACGGTTCAAAGCATCTTTGTTTCAAAGATCGTTCTAATAAAATCCCATATGATACTGTTCAAGACAATGATCTTTAATTTTTAAAAGTACTGCATCATCATAAATTTTTGCTTTGGCAGGATGAAGGAGGTTACTGTGAGCCACATGATCCTGAGGTGCCGGCACCTTTGATACGTTCGGTGTCAGTCTTTTGCCATCAGGGTGGCTTCAACCTGATGTCCAGCTGCTTTGATATGGAAACAACATTACCAGTTGGTCTCGCACACTCAATGGTTTCGGTTATATGCAATCTAAAACTCTGGTTGAATTACGGCAGTGTCATCCAATTGTTTATACCATTACGAAGTAGAGTTATGAAGTATATGTGTCGTTTAACTGATAAAGAATTGAGAACTCCGGCTGTGAGAACTATGGCAGGTGTGTACTTAAAAATGATGCCGCTATTTGCTTAACATTAACAATCTTTATCTATCACAAATAAAAGTTTTTGTTAGTGAAATTTGCAAGAAATTTGTTTAATAATCACAGTTTAGAAAATAGGCTCTACTCGAAGTCATGAATGACGATTAATATTATTTTTCATTGGTAAAAATTATTGGTACGAACAAAATATAATTGTGATTCGTACTTTTTCAGATTTTATGTGGAGTGCGGTAAAGGACCCAATCGATACTGTGCTTCCGACGTTCGATCGCGACGGTCTAGACCTGGCATTCAAGTACTTCACGAGTACCACTCTGACCATGAGACTGGCTGGAATAGCACAAATTAATGCTCACATTACAGCATTCAACGAACTGTGCAACAGTGAAACAGTAGCTGAAATCGAGCAAGTAGGACATGCGCTTGCTACTTGGCTTACAGAAAACAATATTGTAGCTCACATCTTCGGACCTAACCTTCATGTAGAGGTCATCAAGCAAAGTCATATAGTTCTAAGCTTCCTAGCGATGGAAGGTAGAATCTCGTCAGTAGACATGGACATTATGTGGCAAGCAGCACAGCTTAAGCATTGTTCCCGACCAGTGTACGATTTGCTTGCGCCACTAGTAAAGCACCTAGCACCTACTCCCGTCCTCCATTTGTATTCACTTCTGGGAAAATTAGAACCAAAGGATCACACTGAGCAAAGCTTGTTCCTGGTATCGGCGTTGATTAAATTCATTTGGACCTCTAGTGGATCTGCCTATGCTGGTTCAATGACGTTAGATATGAGAGACCCGTTGAGGCACTTGGCAGGAGATGAGGGAAGCACGAGTAGTGATCCCAGCGGAATAGAAGGCAGCAGTCCGGATGACGAAGAAGAGCCAAGTCCTGCCCCATCGGATGGACCATCACCAAGAAAACAGCTAAGAGGAGACACCGAATGCGAAGGTCAAGGCAAGTATTTTATTTACTTATTTATTTTATATGAACAAGTATGAGATAGATGAAAAAAAAAGAAGGAGAAATAGTCCAATCTGAATAAAGCTTCAAATCAAATTTACGGTAGTAATGAAGTTGCATGAATATATAAAATATACCATATAGCAATTATGCATGAGCATGAACTGTTGAGCGAAAACTTATGTGTCACTAACAAAATTGTTTAAATCATTTTTACTATACGGTTTTAAGCGTTTTTGTAGTGAGGAATAGTAAGCTGAACCTTAATCTCATGATGAGTAATGTTTGTATACATCGAAGATAATAACCGATTAGTTCGAATGTATATAACAACTATATCAAATTGTTTGTTTTTTTCATCTCTTTTGTGGGCTTCACTTTTATTTGTAACAATGATATGAGGCCAATTACGTTCAAGCTGAATATTTATTTGACTGATATCAGTTTAAAGTAGATTTCCTTTTTCTTCTTTATGTCGATACCTAAAGATTGATAAAATAAAGTACCCAACAAAATGCAAGTATTTGATCATTTCTGTTACTATTTCATCCATTACCATTTTGAGCATTTTGAGAATGTTAATGTGCTTGAGAATTACAGTGGTGGTGGAGTATGATTTTTATACAGAGAAAATATTGTTAATAAAAAACAATCTAAAACCTCACTTAAAATTGGAATTTATATATTATAGTTTTAAATCATTGATTTAAAATATGTCATGTGATTTATTTATTTCATTAATTAATTATTATGATAAAAACAAGGCTAAATTAACCATAAAAAATAAACAATTAATTAATCAATCTTAAGTACAACTTCTTTCTGTAATATTTTTAAATCGAGAAATAAACGTGTTGTAATCTAATTTAGGATAAATTTATCCTTTTTTACTTATCCTTTTTTACTTATCCTTTCTTACTTATATCCTGTTTAATATTAATTACAAAATAGACAGATTAATGAAACAAACGTAAGTAAATTAAAATAAATTTGATAGTCAATTATTCCAGGTTACGACAAAATTAGACATGTTCGAATTTGTACAAATGCATGATGTAAACGTTTCAATATATTTCATCATAATTTCCGCAGTCATCGAATGAGGGATCATTCATAATACTATGACACGTACTGAATTATACTCAATCGATATTCGAGGATCCTTAATCCACAAAATAGGAACATACATATACGCAATACTTTGAATATATACTTGAAAATTTAACAGGTGGCATATAAGTATTATGCACATAGGAAGGTATTCAAATATGCTGAATTAGGAAAAAAGGAAAAGAAAGATTTAATAATTTGAGTTCATATGAATCCACGTTTTAAAAATTACTTGTTTGTGATCTAAATGAATGATAAAGAAATGTATTCAATTAAGTATATCGGAATTATTATACAAAATTCAACGTTAAATCAGTTTAACGCTCGTGCCTGAAATTATTAATGTATAAGTAAAAGTGAAGTAAATAAAAGTAAAAAGAAAATAATTAGCATTCTACTCATGCAATTTAAATGACAATTTTAAGAATTCACATGAGTCATCAGTTATTGGTGTCAAGACTTCTTCCACAATGAGAATTTGCAATGATAATGAACGACGTTTCGACATTTATTTAGTTAAATTACTTTGCGTCAACAATTGTGAATGCCCTTGATTTAAATATTCTGAACTTCCCTGTAGTCCAGTAGTACG
Source organism: Trichopria nigra (assembly GCA_030522945.1). Lineage (NCBI taxonomy): Eukaryota > Metazoa > Arthropoda > Insecta > Hymenoptera > Diapriidae > Trichopria > Trichopria nigra. The sequence goes on from JAPYZR010002042.1 coordinate 11,884, forward strand.
CCAAATTACTAAAATTGCAAAAAATGCAAAAATCAGGGGGTAAAAAAGATGTTGGATCGGTGGACTCGGTTAATTCTGTCCCATATATGGAACGAACAAGAAACAAAAGAATAAGAAACAAAGAATTAGTACTAATACCTATCGTGAATATAAATGACGGTCAATGACATCAGAAAACCGACAGGTGAATTCAATTAATTTTCAAGATAAAATTATTTAAATTTCTTCAAGAAATAAGACAAAGGGAACTTAAGTTTCCTCACCAAGTGCATTATATTTAAGATTTTTATTTTCATATTTTCATTCCATGTATTTGACAAAAATGTTGGTAAAAACTTGAATGTATGAAATAGTGGGAAGATAATCATAGATAATAATAATCATAATGATATCACAAGTTAGTAATAATAATAGCAATTGTAATAATCAGAATATAGTTTATTTAAAACCACAAACAACCCATTGGAATGTTTATCGAAAGAGATGCTCAAAATGATTTTGGAGGATCAATTTTTTACATACAAAGGTAATGCATTCCCGGTGATGAATCAGAACTCGCACCCTTGTTTTTAATAATATGCAACAAATTCATAGTTAAAATTAAAATTCAATCACAAAACCAATTAAGACTTAATTTAATAATAAAATAATTAATATATATATATTATTAGGAAAAATGAAACGAATACATTATTCATTTTTAAAAGATTCATAATTTTCTTTAATACGATGGTTGAAGAAATCAATAAATTTTATTACTCTTATTAAAAGAATTTTTCAGTGTCTAAATTGGAGACTGATAACAGAATTTTTAAACGACGGATCCAATATAGGATTTCAAAATTTTAAACTCTTATTCGCTAAAAAAAAGTTGGCATAATTTGCGAGAAATTTGTTGATCGTGTATAATTTTCAACAATTTGAAGTAGTTCAAAAAAATGTAAGTGGACGCTTCAACGTGCGCATGTATGAGACTTTGCTAGTTATATATTATGGTTTTATATTATATTGCCAATTGGCATATTTGTCGACTTCGCGGAAAACAGTGATACAGTGAATTTAACTAACAAAATAGTAGATTCAACTAAACAAGTTACATACATATGCCGTGGAACTTTTTATGAAGTAGAAGTTAAACGAAAATCACCAAAACAAAATATATATGCGCGTGTTATTTACAAATTTTTCCCCGTCGCGAATCTGTTGTTAAATTAGCAGAAATGTAAGATGGCGGATCAAATATGGCGGACGAAAATGTTCAAAATGTTTCAATTTTTATAAAATTACTTTCATCCGATTAACTCGAAATTTGTTACTCGGGAGTTTTGTAGCTCCCATTGATTACGAACCCGTTGTCACATTTTCTAAATTCAACATGTCGAATCCAATATGGCGTACCAGAATGAAATATTATTGACTTGTAAAAGAAAAAGAATCACTGCAAGCAACAGCGAGAACAAGGAGAATTTCGAAATTGAACTTTGACATTGCATTTAACCTCACTTTTTACGTTTACAAAACATTCGTTCTGGTATCACATAAATAAAGGATCGAAATTAACAGTGAAAAATAATTGCCACTCCGGCGTATTAAAAACGACTTCGGAGATCACAAATCGACGTATTATTGAATGTCAGAAAATAATCGAACGATGTAAAAACAAGTTAAACACCTTTTTAGAAACAATGCCTACTGCAGTTTTACGGCAATAGGATTTTGTTTTAGTATGTTAATACATTTTTGTAAATAGGGAAGCTTCGGAGATCACGCGGAATTTTCACAAATCAAATCACGTTTGAAAATGAAGAGTACAAATTAAATTTGCCGTGTATATATACGTAAAAAGTTACCTAATACGTTACTAGTTTAAGAATTAATTTATAGTAAATTGCAAAAACAAAAATGTTATAATAGAATTTCATTGTGAAACTACGAAACAACGTTGGCGACGTATGTCAGGGACTCTGTCAGAAGAAATACCCGTATAAAAATTATTATTCGGCGTCAAAGAATAATAAAATGTTGACGACGGTCAGATAGTTTCTGCATTTAAAAAAATTGACGCTCTTTTGGAGTATTTTTAAGCAGAACAATAAACGTTGAGCTTCAAAATGTTTCTGTAATAAAAACAAAAGTAAATGTATAACTCACTTCACATTATTCGCGATTTAATTAATATGAATATTTGCGAAATAAAACGTCAGAAATAATGATAAACTGTTAAATTTAATTTTTCACTCACATCATACGAATTAACAAATGTAATACATCACTTGATTGAGATTGTTAATTCTGAGTAATAAAATTTCAGGAATGATGAAACAAAAGAACGGGGACGCTATAAAAGTACCGTCCGACGGAGCCGAAGCCGAGCAAGAGCCGCGTTTAAAGACACGTGGAAATTACACGAAAATGATGAATGACATGTCCAAGAGAACTAACAAGACACTGGACGAGAAGCAAAGTGGCTCTGACGCCGAAGCAGATACGGAAAAGTCGAACGCCGAGGACAGCACGATACTAAAAGAGAGGAAAAAGAAGAAGGTGTTGAGGAAAAGAAAGAAACCGCAGAAGCGAGCCAACAACGTTGACGCGACGAACGAGGAAGTCGTGAACGAATGCAAGTCGGATGGAGCTCAGACTGATCCGAAGAGCGAGTCCAGTGAACCGACGAAGATCGCTCCCGCCGAGGTCAGTGAATCGGAGAAAATCGACGAATCGGAAGAAAGAACTGACGCAGATGCCCTCGACAGAGCGAAGCAGGAAGCAATTGCGTTGGACACGAGCGACCAGCAGGTGCCGACGACCGGCGGCGCGATGTTGAGAAGGTCGAAAGGGAAGTATCCTCTAGCGCACGAGGTTGATCAAATCGCCGAGTCGGCGGAAAGTTCCCGTGACGAGGACGACAGCGACATCGCTGTGGCCGTGGCCGCAGGAGACGTCGCGAACGCGTCCGATATGGCCTGCATCGAACCTGCGAACGGTCGGCGATTTTTACCTTCCTGCCTCGACGAGATGCTTTCCGACGAAGAGGGCTCTTACAGCAGTAGAATTTCAAACAAGAGCGAAAAGAACATGGCGGACTTTGACGGCGAGGAGAGCGGCTGCGAGGAAGAGCTCGCTCAATTGGCGGCGCGGCATTTGACGGCAATTCACATGCAGGCCTACCATTCGCATCACGCGCATCCGGCGATGACCGTGCGACGGTCGGTGTGCCGAGCACCACAAGTGAGGGCCGTGCGACAAACCATTCCGAGACTCGGGACACAGTTCAACCTGGAAACCGTCTGCAAACCGGGAAACACTCTGCTGTGGGACCTGCTGCAAGACGACAAAATCGGACAGTTGGGCGAGGGATTGGCCGTAGAAGCGGAGAAAGCGTTGTGCAACCTTTTATGCTTCAACGGTGACCGATCGATACCGATGAAGTTTATCGAAGGCTGCTTGGAGAATCTATCGGCAAACAGGTCGGTCGTGATATCGCTAAGACTTTTACCAAAACTCCTGGCCAGTTTTCAACAATTTGGGACCATGGACGCGCACACGATCACCACATGGGCGGATCGCGAGAGGGGGATGATGACGCACTTTTTTAACAATTTGAAAACCTACGCGACAACCGGCGCAAAAGGCTTATACTCTCATCAGACGGAGATCCAAGTGAGGCTACAGTTTTTATCGTCGATTTTTTCACCGCTGGGCTCTCCGGACTGTTTTAGGTTGAACCTCGAGCAGGTGGACACCCTGTGGCATTGTCTAGCCCAGGACCCGACGTGCGCGGACGAGTTATTTAGCTGGTTACTGAGCCAGGCCAAGTCTACGGAGCAGCACGCCCTCGGTATGGACACTTTGAAACATCTGTGTATGCGAAAATTGCCGAGTCTTCCGCCGGAGACGATAAGCATGACTGGACTCAGCCTTTTTCAACAATTGTGCAATTTGGCTAGGCTCGCCGCCGTTCACCTCGAGCGTCCCTTAAAGGACGTCGACTCGGTCGGCATGGACTTTTTATGGAAGATAGCTCTACGAGCGAAGAGTACCGAAGTCAGTATGGCCGCGATCCAATACCTGAACGGATATTACATGTCGCGTCAGTTGACGCAGGAAACGGAATTTGTCTCTCAGTGCATGACTCATTTAGCCGCCGCCAGCGCCGATCTCGAGACTAACGAGGAGGCGAGTCTTCGATGCATTCAACGAGCTCTTCTCCTGTTGCGCACCCATCTCGAGGCCTTTAGGAAAAGGTACGCGTACCACCTGAGAAGATGGGCGCTAGAAGGTAGAGGAGCCGGAAGCCACATCGCTGCGACTAACGCCGAAAGGGGCCAGCAGCTACGGATCTTCGTGCAACCCGCCGGTATCTCGGATAAAACGACTTTTACGTTGCTCAGTACAGACTACGTCGCGGATCTCCGCGCCGAAGTTGCCAAGTGGTGGGACGACACTCACGCGCGACTCCTGATGGACGACAAGGCTGGATCGGCCTCGAAAGCAGGTAGCAGTAGCGGTAACACGTCGGTTCTGGGCTCTTTATTGACCGACGGCCCGATCAGGATGATCACGCAAGGACAGGAATTGACTATTGAATTTGACGAGAAGACACTGCAAGAAACGGGCTTCAAAGATGGCCAGCTGGTTTTCATATCCCTCGGCGCCGGTAGATGCAACGCGCCGAATCGAAGTGGGAAACGAGACGTCGACTCGCCGTCCCTCCTGCCACCTCCGCCGAGGGACTCGTTGCCAACTTTATTACTTTTGCGACCGCAGTACTTTGAGCAGTTGTTCACGCTGATGCGAACATTGAGTTCGGCGGGAGGCGCCGGCACCAAGGCCCAGGTTCTTTCGAGACGCGTCTGGGACACGCTTACCTTACTGCCCACCAGTCCGACGCTACTGCGTGGATTTCAGAAATTGGACGAAGCATACCTACCGGAACTTCTAGACCCAGCGAGTCCGCAGAAGCTAATGTATTCCCTGTACATAGTCGAATCGCTGGGTAAGCGAACGAGTAGAACGAACCAAGCCGGCCACGGATCGGCTACGCACGCTCACGACGGTGGTGGAGATGCCGACGGCGGAGAGGATGAGGTCGACGGAGATTGGGCGAGCTCGTTTGTCCGACACGGTGGTCTCAAACATCTCTTCGATATCTTCATGTCCGGGTGCTTGGAAGACGGCGACGGCAGCGAATGGCAGCAAGATTGCCTGGCGAGTCTGCTGAAGCAACTCTGCCATCTCGGCGTGGTGAGGGACGGCAAGAAGAGGAATAAGGCGGACAAGCTGTCGATACCGAGGCTGAGCAAAGAGATGCTAGCGATGATGGACCCTAAGACTGTGATGCCTAGATTAACAAATATACTAGAACAGGCTTCGAAGCCGTGTGACCCGAATCATTACAAGACTTCGGTATTCGGACGCTCTCAAGTAATTCACTACGCTATGGCACTTTTGGTTTGTTGGGTGCACAGCGATCCGTCCACCGGGCATTCTCTATTCACGGCGTCGGACGACGCGTGCTTCGGCAAGCTCTGGCTGAGGCGTTTGGTGTTGGAGGATCCAGAGCCCTCGGTGCGTCGGGAAGTCTGCACCGCGTTGTACAAACTTTGCCTGGGGAGCGTCGAAACTGACGAGGATGGAATACCGTCCAACGATCGCAGCCTTATCGTGCCGATGCTGAACGCTTTGTTGGAATATCTGTCCATCGCCGAAGCCATGCAGCCGTTCGGCGCTGCGAGGAACACTTTGGGACTGTCGTCGCTCGAAGAAGTGAAGGATACGTACGGGCCGGCGTGTAGGGATTACTTTTGGCTGGTCTGCCGACTCGTGGACTCGCTACCAGATGACGCCATTAAGGAAAGTACGAGTGAAAAGTCCGGGTGCACGATAGACCTAGAGGTACTGGCGACGCGAGTGATCAATTCGGTTCTGACCAGAGCGTACTCGGAGACTCGACACAATACCATCGAAGACGACGGTCTGGTGGGATTGCTCAATCTGTGCTGCAATATCATGGCGCACAATCCGCCCTGCAAACAGAACAAGACCGGGCAGAATCTCCTCGAGAGTACTTTCGACTTCCTATTCGCATTGCCGAATCCGCGCGCGAAGCACGTGCCCAAATGCAAAAGTCAGGCCTCGAGATCGGCCGCTTATGATTTACTGGTCGAACTGGTCAAGTCCTGCCCGGAGAACTATCGGATACTCTACGAAAAGTTGCTCGTGCAGCACAGGCCGGGTAATCACGTCCCGTATTCATGGGACTATTGGCCGCACGAGGACGGTCGCGCTGATTGCGGTTATGTCGGTCTAACAAATCTTGGTGCGACGTGCTACATGGCGAGCTGCATGCAACACCTTTACATGATGCCGCAAGCGCGAGTCGCGATTCTCGGCGCTGATTGCAGCAAGGCCAACAAGCACCAGCTTACGCTGCGCGAACTCCAGAGAATGTTCGCCTACCTCTGCGAGTCGGAAAGGAAATCGTACAATCCGCGAAGTTTCTGTCGAGTATACACGATGAACCACGAACCTCTGAATACCGGCGAGCAGAAGGACATGACGGAATTTTTCATCGATCTCGTCTCGAAGCTGGAGGAGATGACCAACGATCTCAAGAACCTCGTCAAGACGCTCTTTTGCGGAGTGATTTCGAACAACGTCGTCTCCTTGGACTGCGATCACGTGAGCCGGACGATGGAAGAGTTTTATACCGTTCGATGTCAAGTCGCGGATATGCGAAATCTGTACGAGAGTCTAGACGAGGTGACGGTCAAGGACACGTTGGAAGGTGACAATATGTACACGTGCTCACAGTGCGGGAAGAAGGTACGTGCGGAAAAAAGGGCTTGCTTCAAGAAACTGCCTCGGATATTGTGCTTCAACACCATGAGATACACTTTCAATATGGGGACGATGTTGAAGGAGAAGGTCAACACTCACTTCAGCTTCCCCATGCGGCTGGACATGTCGGGCTACATGGAACAGAAGCTCATACCCTTGCATTGCCACGAGAAGGAGGAGACGAAAAGCGACGGACAGGAAGGCGACGATGCGGGCAACGAAAGCAAGGAAAAGAAGAAGGAAGAGCATCATCAGTACGATCTGATCGGCGTGACCGTACACACCGGTACCGCGGACGGCGGTCACTATTACAGCATCATCAGGGACCGCACCTGCCCGAACAAGGACAAGTGGTTCTTTTTCAACGACGCCGAGGTCAAGCCCTTCGACCCGAACCAAATTGCGGCCGAGTGCTTCGGCGGCGAAGTGACGAGTAAAACCTACGATTCGGTAACCGACAAGTTTCTGGACTTTAGCTTCGAGAAAACGAATTCCGCGTACATGCTGTTTTACGAATGGTGCCCGGATCCGAACGGCATCCCGCAAGCGGGAGAGGAGACGAAGGCCGCGGTGTCGTGCTCGCAAAAATCAGCCGAAAGCATGCCACCGATTCAACTGAACAAAGAACTCGAGGAATGGATCTGGCAAGACAACATGCACTTCCTTCAGGACAAGAACATCTTCGAGCACACGTACTTCAGCTTCATGTGGCAAATATGCGGATACATCCCTCAGACGGTGCTCGCGTCCCAGCCTGGCATCATGGACCTGTCGGCGGAGCTGTCGACGTCGTTCTTCATGGAGACGATAATTCACGCGAAGGAAAAGCCGACGATGGTTCAGTGGGTGGAACTGATAACGAAGCAGTTCAACGGCTCGGTGAACGCCTGCGCCAAGTTTCTCGAGAAGATGGTGGACGACTCGTGGTGGCCGATTCAGATTCTAGTCAAGTGTCCCAATCAGATGGTTAGGCAAATGTTTCAGAGGCTGTGCATCCACGTGATACAGAGGCTGCGTCCGTCCCAGGCGCATCTTTATTGCGTCCTCGAAATCGAGGACGACCCGAGTTCGATCGGCATGCAGTCTTGCGTCACAAGATTCGTCAGAATGCTACTGTCGTTGATGGAACACGCTAAGCAGCATCTCAAACATCTCACCGAGTATTTTGGCTTTTTTTACGAGTTTAGCAAAATGGGGGACGAGGAGACGCTGTTCCTTATAAAGGCGCAGGCGATCTCGACGATGGTCAACTTTTACCTCGGGCACAAGTCGCACGACTTTGTCGATTCCATAAGCGAGGAAGACGAGGAGGAGGAAATCGTGGCGATATCGACGGACAAATTAAGGCCGGCCTCGCTTGACAAGATGATCACATTGATCGCGATGATAGTCGAGCGCAGCAGAGGCCCCGACCACAGGTAAGACATCTTTTTGAAATTGTATATTTACGTGTCGAGTAGTATTTCCCCCCCTCCTCCATTAAGGATTTCTGCTGAAGACGACTCATGAATGAGCGAAGTGTCGACAATAAATAGTGGCATGTTCCATCATCGACAGAAGTGTCCTAACGATTCTATAGTGGCGCAAGACTGCCTGAATACCGATTTAAAAACGAAAAGCCAATCTTGAGCGGTACAGTTGCTTCTGCGATCTTCTAAGCTGTTGTTCAGCCGTGTGATGTGAACGATGCTTCGATTCGCCTTGGCCGGCACGGATAAGCGGCGTCTTCTGCGGGGAAAATAGAAAGTACAATGCAATTTTCCATACCCGATTCTTTACGTTTTTGACGGTTTCATCACCGAGTCAATGATTTCCATTTTAGCCGTAGATTGCGCGACTTTTCGTGCCGACCAAAGCGAATTGAAGGCGCGACCTCTACGATTGAAAATTACACTTCTCGAACAGCGTAAACAGGTAACCAAGTTTCTTTCATAGTGTCTTTTTGCTCAAAGAGATGCATGATGACATAATCTACCTCATTTCTGGACTCTCGCAGCATTTGCAATGTTCGGACGATTATCGAGATTTTAAGAAAAAATTTCCACGAAGGCGCGACGCCATACTCTTTACGATACGTTATAACATTAAAAAAAATCAAAAAAAAAATCGAAAACAGGAAATTAATAATAACCATGCACTACTTTTTTAAAGTATGCTCGGTTGCGAATGCTATCATTTACTAACCGTTAAGAATGCTATCGTCTAACACTAACACCGAAATCATAAAATTTGTGCTAACTTCCTCCGATCGGAGGTTATTAAATCTTTTTTCAGTGCGTTATTTTGTATTATTTCATACTCTGATCGTCACTTTATGTTATTAAGGTTAAATCATCAGGTCTTCTTCCCATTCGTTTTTGTGCCCAATTAATTTATTAAACCAAGTGTGATAGTAATAAAACCCTCGCAACAATTTTACACTGGATCGGTAGTAAAATATCACAATATAAATTTTCCCCCATCAGCCGTCCATCTTTGCGAAATTTTACAGTTTTAAAAGTTCAAAATGGCGGAAGAAATATGACTTTTTTAGAATTAATGCTCGGCCTACCAAGAGTCGCAAAGTTGAAAGGGTTGACTCGAAAAAAAAAATGTTCAAACTATACAAAGTGTAATTCTAGAACACAAAGAAAAGTCATTTGTAAATAAATAAGTTTGTTTATCAAAGTATTTATTTACAAATACAAGTTGCTGATAACGGCAAATCTTGGGTGGTTCAGATTCCACCATCATAAACTTCAGGTCTCGTCGCGAATTACTCCCATATGGGTTCAAAAGGTCGACGTTAAATAAATAAAAAAATAATAATAAAAATAGAAAAGTCATTGACTGTAATGTTACGTATGAGTTTCTTGTTTTGATAATGTATACTTGTAAAAAAGACACAAAAATAGAACTTGCGAAATGATGAGGTAAAATTTTTAAATTGATAAAATTAAAAATTAAAAAAAAAAAACAATAAGACTCACTCGTTATAAAAAATATTCACTCGTTCACCTCCACGCGGTAAAACTCGGGCAATGACGAAACTACGATTTTGTTTTCAGTAATTTATTTAGAGATCATGATATATTTCATAACTTGCTTTTGAATGGCGAAGAAAAGAAATGCGAAAATTTTCTGTAGTGATATTTCCGGGATTAGGAATATTCAAACATACAGTACTCCATTTATTATATTACTGATCCAGTCGTTTTTTAATTTTTCTGACTGCATGAGGATGACAAAGGAGAATGCACAGCAAAGAAAACATCCATGAAAAAATAACCTTCATAATATGAGAACACAAGGTTATAATATTTTCCAGCATTTATCTTTCTCCAATCGTGGGTAGTGTCCTTCCTCAAGATGAAATATAACACACTAGTCGCGTTCCCTTTTGGTGTCGTGTTCCTTTTTGCGCATTTTGCAAGGTAAATGTTACTGGTTTACTTGGCTAACAAAGTGTCCCATGCTTACTCTTTGTACGGCCCAAATTATCCCTCTCTCTCTCTCTCTCTGTGTGCTTACATTTTACTTATCTGACTTGAAGGAAAACCGCGAAACGTCGTACATTATCATAATGAAGATGGAGGAGAAAAACTTGTCTTAAAGAGTTTCCTACAGTGTTAGACGTGAAAAATCTAAACACACAGGTAGGCAATTTTAATAAACTATAGTAACATTTCGCCAGGCAAAAATTTGCTGAACAGGAAAGAAACCAAAAACGAACGCAACCGAAGTATGAAGATAATTCTTTAAAATAATAATGACATCAATAGCGCGAGTTTACGCGCAGATGTTATAATATGACAATTATCGTTTATTTTTTTAAGAATTCGTCAAGTGATGATCAACCTTCAAGAGTCTTCCAGCATAAGCGGGTTGAAAACCTTTTTTTCTAGCATCTTTAAGTGGACTGGTAATATATTGCATCACGAGGAATGCGCCAAAAACAGCGTAAAATATTTAATAACTATAAATTGTGAACACGCAAACACATTAATTCGCATTTCAGACAATTTGATCGGGATTTTCGTTTTGCAGCTTCATTACACTCTTTTTGAAAATAAATATGACTCGAAGATCAGTTGACTGTATTGATTATGTTTTGAAAAATATCAACACATTTCGGTCCTAGGCCATAAATAGAAAATTTTGCGTCTGAGACGCGAACATGATTCTTATTTATTTATTTTCGTGAAATTCCAAGTCCTTCAATACTTCAAGTAACGTAGACTTGTATATTTAATAATACTCATTTTTTATCAGCAATTTCTAATCATGTCAAGTTCTTACTATGAAATGAATAAATATTTTTCCGAAAGGAATTTATCAATGATTAAGACACAGATAGATATATATGAGAAGTCATAGACGCCTCGAGTTGACGACACTTTATAAACATTTCACGAACATTGCAATTTGCTACATCGGGTACAGTAGGGAGTAGTCGGTATCCCATAACTAAACGAACGCTTGAATGATTGCAGAGCAACTGTCTCGTCTGAGGTGCACGATAGCCCCGCGGAAACTTTGGAAAAGTATACGCCAAAATCACGGATGCTCTGTTAGACAGTCTTCTTACCCGTAAGAAACGTGAAAATGGATCGAGACAATATAAGGAGATTATTTCTTTCCATTTTCGTCGCCTGAAGTTTTACATTACATTATTCGTTAGCTTTATAGATATATGTGCACATGAAAACTTGCGCTACGAGAACAAATGCAAATAAAAGTGTGGATTGTTTCAGATTAGCATTGTCAACATCGGACTTCAACGCGGTGGCGAGCGGGAAGGGATTTCCCTTTTTGTACCAACAGATTCGCGACATCATCAATCTAAGTCAGACACGAAACTTGATCCAATCCCTCTGCCGTTGGAACGACAGACTGGCCATCCACATCGTGACGATGATCTTCCAAGCCATTACGAAACACACGGACGTTAGTCAGCCGTTCTTCAAGCTGTTGACGCTGCTGACCGAAGGCTCGAATCCACCGGGTATGCCGTGCATGACCCAACTGATCCTGAGCCGAATCTGGGAAGTGGCCAGGATCGCACCGCACGGCGCCTTGGAGTGGCTGGCACTGGCCGTCACGAGAAGCAAGCTCGCCCACGCCTGGGTCTTGCAAAGTCTCGACAACTGGCTCCAGCACTTCCTGCTGGAACACGCTAATCAGAGGGTGCGCTCGGCGGCTGCATTCCTCCTGGTGTCCCTCGTACCGTCGGTACATTTTCGACAAAGCTACCGGAGCGCGCATCGCTTGGGGCTCGGCTGCACGGCGACGAGGGAACTGCAGCTGTCGCCGGAAGCCACGTTGGTGCTCCATCAAATCTACACCGCACTTTTAAGACTCTTACAACCCGCCCGGCACTACATCGACATTCAGACGCATGGAACCATGAAGCTCACTGCCTACTTCGCGTTGATGACGTACTGCGTCGTTTCCAATACTGAAAAATTAATGGTACGTGTATGCTTCTTTACCGGGATTTATATAAATTAATTTTTTTCAGTAAAGTGTATATTGGATAAGTTGATGGTTTAAGAGGGGGCTACAATCAGCTGAAGAAAATGCTTAATATTAATTTTAAGAGTTTTTATGTTATTATTAGGTGCGTTCGATTTAGGTTCTTTTATCGTTCGTTCGGTATATCGTACATCTATCGTACTGTTAAACGTCTCTTGTTTCGTTATTTTAGATCAGGAAACGATATAAGAAACGAACGATAAAAAGCCAAAATCGAACGCACCTATTGATGGTAACGATACCGAGTTCAGAAAGATTTCTGAAGGAAATAAGGTGTTACTCGTTAGCGTCTTTATTTACAAAAATTTTCCTTGATATTTTTACCATGAGAAAGATAATCTCACCATACTTCGAAGGGTTATAGCTTGATTTTTTTTTTCATATCGGTTGCATCAACAGTAAACTTTGTAATAAATAATTATAAAAATTTCTTTAGTTCGGTCAGTATCTAAACGACCTGTGGACGCTCTTCCATCCGAAACTCTCAGAACCAAGTATTCCAGTGCACCACAACAAGCAAGCTCTTCTACTTTTCTGGTATCACGTCAGCTGCGATTGTCCGGAAAACGTCGCTCTCATACTCCACAATCCACACATTACGAAAAACATAGCGTTCAATTATATCCTGTAAGTAGTAGGCGAAATTTTCAATGTATAAATGTAAGATGTTTCGTTCTGTTGCACTCTTTCGACTAATGTCACATTTCATAAGTGGATCGTAAAATTTATATACAAGACCAGTCCGCACTAAATCGAATGGTCAAAAGCCCATGCACTAAATCAAGCGCATCAAAATATTCTTAACACAGCGGGAGGTTATTTTTTTATCTAAAAATTTCAAGGAACTTTAGATGATTATAGAACATTGTTTTCCTTTAAGTGCGGATCACGAAGAACAGGATGTAGTGCTTTTTAACCGGGTAATGCTTCCGGCATACTACGGCCTCTTACGACTTTGCTGCCAACAGTCGCACACATTTACGAGGCAACTGGCGGCCCACCAAAATATACAGTGGGCTTTCAAGAACATCACTCCGCATCCCACACAATACTCAACGGTAAGTTCGGGGATCTCGGATTTTTAATTTCACACTTTAATTAAAAGTAATCGCATCTTTTCGTGCAGTTTTCAATTATATCTCGTAATTAGTCAAAACAAAATGGAACATTTCCTATTTATAGATTCATCAATGTAGCGTAAATAATGCGTAAAAATGCCCTTTTTTTCACGACTTGGCGAACTTTTTTGCGGCAAAAGGAAATTTTCTTATGGCAAGTGCAGTATTAAATCCGAAGTCATTTTTTTTTTTTTTTTTTTTTTTTTTTTTTTTTTTTTTTTTTTTTTTTTTTTTTTTTTTTTTTTTTTTTTTTTTTTTTTTTTTTTTTTTTTTTTAGGGTGGTTATAAAGTAACTTTATGGTTTTAAAATTCGATCTTGATGAAACGTTTATTAGATGATTCCTCTAGTCGTGGGATTTTTTAGAGAAAAAAAATTAAAAAGAAACAACAAAAACTTAGGTGAAGTTTAATGATTCTCAAAATGGCGTTAGAAATTGAGGCCTGTCCAGTAGACATCCAAAAAATATGAAACTTACAGAAAATAAGATGAAAAATTTTAAATGATTGAAAGACTCTAAGAAAACGCATTTTTTCACGACTTTGTCAAAGTCTTCGAGAAAATCTGCAAAAAGTCTCGAAAAGATCTCACGACTTTATTGCAAAATTTTCATAAAGATTGGATGAAAATTTAATCTAGTCAAAATTCAAAATGGCGGCTGAACGTACACATTATAACGTACCTTCGTGTTCGTTAATTTGCATCTGACATTTTCAATACTGAATTTCAGGTTCTCGAAAACCCCTTCATATATCGACTAGTTTCTAATTTTTTGTAATTTTTGCTATTCGGACAAAATAATAGATCGGTATTATTTTGTCAATGATAGTATTGATGTTCGTAGCATTCATAAATCATAAAACGTGAAAATCTCGATACAATAATTTTACGACAAATCAAATAATCCCTTATGCTTGTGACGATAAATAACCTCGTTGTCAATATGGTCAACATTTTTGACAAATTTGACCTCAATTTTCTAAAAAGGACAACACTATCGTCATCAGAGTATTTTTGAATTGTTCGTGTGAATGTCGTTATAAATGAATATTTATTCTTAATTTTTGGTACTGGCAATTTCCAATTCTTCGAAATAAATATTTCATCGAGAACAGATGCTTTTGACAATTAATCGTTAGTTTGTAATAGATTAATTAATTCTGCATGAAACGATTGCATATGTAATTCCGAATGCGCCAATTCTCGAGCAGGCGGTCGACGAGCTGTTCAAGTTGATGCAGCTGCTAGTAGCCCGGCATCCCGATCAAACCGAGCAAGAAGAGGCGGAGGTCGCGTCGTTCAGAAGGGGAACCCTGTCGGCATACTTGCAAGGACTCGACGGACGCTCCTGTTGGGCGACCCTCATTTCCGCATTCCGCACCCTGATCGAATCCGACGACGATCGTCTGTACGTCGTGTACAACGGCGGCTTAAGCATGGCTCTGGAGTCCTTCCATATGCTCCACGTCATGTACCACGAGGCGACCGCTTGTCACGTGGCCGGCGACCTTGCCGAACTCATCGCCATCATCGTCGACTTGGTGCGCTGCGTAAGAACGGCCAGGGAGGGACCGGACGCGCGGAACATACTCGCCAACTGCAAGGAATGGCCGGACGTACTGCGTAAGCTGGCCACCCTCTTGAACACGTACAACCCGTCCGACATGCGGAATCTGGCGATCGAACTGTTGAAAGAGCTGGTGATGCTGGTGCCGACGGACGCGATCTTAATACTGGCACCACTGCTGTCACACTGTCACGCGGCACTCCAGGAGTCGCACGCCACGGTGCCGCCGGGTCCGTTCCTGCCTAGGAAGGCGACGCCGCCGGGGAAATTACCGACCAGGCCCGTCAGGCCGATGGTCCAAATGGCGGTACCCCATTCGCAACTCGAGGCTTCGAAAGGCGCCGATCTGGAATACGACAACGCTCTCTTGGAGTTTTACCTGCCTTACCACGAACTGATCGACGTCATGTGCAGATTAGCAATTAACAATGACTGCATGAAAGAGTCGCTCGTCACTTTAAGCGCCATGCTGGGCTTCGAAGGTTGGTTCATTTCTGATTTAATAATAAATAATTATTGGCGAAACAATCCGATTCCTCGACTTTTTGTAAATAATTTGTAAATGAGGAGTGTAATTTGTAAATGAGGGAAATACTTGACATTAAATTAATATATATATATATTTTTGTTTTTAATTTGGAATTGTAAAAAATTAGTCTCCGTATGTATTGTGTGATTTTGGTGACAATTGTGTAATTGCATTGCAGGCGTACCTTTGCACTTGACGCTATTCCCGAGGCTGTGGTTGGACGTACACGCGGCGGGTCACATAGACAGGAAATATATAGCGCTACTGATAAATTGCTCCTACACCGTGGATTACGTGGACGCAGTCCTCTTGGACGAGCGTTCGTCGTTGGCGGTGCCCACGATTCACGCCTTCCTCAAGACCTTCTTCCCGAAGCTCGCGAATCACGTACTTACCGAGCAGACTTGCTCGCTGATCGACAACCTCGTAAGCTCGCTGAATTCCGTCGTCGACGTGGTGGACATCCAGTCGTCGGCGCACCGCTTCACCGGTGACCTGCGCGCTCTAGCCATCGTCTACAGCAGCGGCACGCAGATCAAGCCCTCGGCCAGTCTCCAGCCGGCCCTAGAGACGCTATTGGCCAGGACTAAAGCGGCCAAAATCCGGGCGAAGGAGACGACCAAGCAACAACAGGAGCAGCAGCAGCAGCAGCAGCAGCAACAACAGCAGCAGCAACAACAGCAGCAGCAGCAGCAACAACAGCAACAGCAGCAGCAGCAGGAGATCGAAGCACCGTCGAAGAAGCGCAAGTTCAGCGCCTCGGAAGAGGGCGAGGACGAAGGGTCCTGTTCGAGTCCGAGCGCCGAGGATATTATAGAAGACAGCGAGTCGCCGAAGAAGTTCGACAGCACCAAGGAGCCGGACAAGGACCAAGACAAGAAGATGACGAGTGACTCCGGCGACATGGAGCTGGAGAACAATCAGGTCGAAGCGAAGTCCGGTTCGAATCTGATTACGGCGAGCTCGACGAGCATTTGGAACAATCAGATTAATCGCTCGACAAACAACGTCTCCTGGCTGGACACGCTCGAGAAGACTATAATAAATCTGCAAACGATCGTGCAGTTCCAGTTGAACAATTCATGCGAGTGATTAAAAAAAGGTTAAGAAAAAACAAACAAGAAAGAAAAGACAATGCAAAAAAGACTAAAAAATAAAGTGCGGCAGCGCCCGATGACGCAGCATTTAATGAGATTGAGTTTTAGACCTTTCTACTGTTTACTCGACGGAGGTAAATCGTTTCATTGGGTTTATCGCAGGCCACTTGGACTTGGATTCGTGATGTATCCACGATTATTATCGACGAGCGAATTTACGCGTGTGTATGTGTGCATACACATGTGTGTATATACAAATACATGTGTATAGTCCACTATTAGTTATTTGTCGAGTGTACTTTCTATAAGCTGCAACTTGTTTGAATTGAACGATCGAGAGAAAGAGAAAGAGAGAGAGAGAGAGGGAGAGAAAGAGAGGGAGAGAAAGAGAAAAAAAGTCAGAGAGGTAGGAAGAGTGAGAAAGAGAGAGAAGATTAGGGTGAGAAAGAGAGAGAGTGAATGAGTGTGAGAGAGAGAGAGGAGGGAGAGGGAGCGAAAGTTAAGGAAAATACGAAATTGAGAAAGAAAGAGTGAGAGCATGAAGAGAAACTAAGCGAATTCGAAAATATATACGAATGCTAGTGCAAGTGACAGCGGAAGAAAATAAGGCAAAAGATAATAGATGAAAAAGGGAGAAATCTACGAAAATTTCGGGAAAACGTGTGTGCGCGCGCATCATGTAAAAATGTGCACGACGATCGGCGTGTGATCGTTGACTGGTGGTAAAAATTAACAAACAAGCAAACAACAACAAAAAAACACAAAAAAAGAACAAAAAAAGAAAAAAAAATTAAACCAACACGAACTTAACGAAACGAAGGAAGAACAGGGAGGCTTTGTAGCTTTAGTTAAAGCGTGCATTATACTGTTTTCTATTTTCATCCGTACTCTAGTTCTTTTTCTTTTTCTTTCATAACACAAAACAATCTTATGTTCAAAGAATTGTCGATGAAAGATTTTTAAATAAATTGTGAATGGATTTTGTAGTCCGTGAGGTAAGTAGGCCCGTTTCTTCTTTTCGGTTCAAGCGAGGAAGCTCAAAGAAGAATCGGGTATTTACAGACGCGGGACCGTTCGTTGAATTATTAACAGTTTGTTTGAGCTTTCGTCGCTGATAGAGAAACCCCTCCTGATCAATCCCAAATCCTCAGCGAGAGGAGTTTACGACTTTCGTTTCTATAGCTTTCATTATATATTACTCTATACAGTATTTTTAATAATTTAATTATCATGTTATTTATTTCATTATTGTATTTATATAAGAGATTTTTGCGTTATAAAAACAAATTATCGATTTGTTAAAAAGGAAATGTCAACTCGAGTCTTTGAAATCTCGATGTCGACAGATCTAATGCAAAGAAAAGAGTCGATTGAAATAAAAGAAATTTACTAAATTTAAAACATGAAGTATGTAGTACATAGTATGAAGCAATCGTGAATAATTTTTTCATTCGAGTGCATCAAAGTATCCATTCGATGGTAAGTATATACAATGTACTTTCAGCTGTCAAGTTTGTTTCCGAAAGGATTATTTTTTTAAATTGTTGTTCATACTAAAATCGTGAACTGTCTAAACTTGTATATAAAATTTTCAAAACGTTTACTAGTTAAATCGGAGTCTTCTCCATTACGAGCTGAGACCTGAGACATTGTAAACTTTTTATAAGGATGCGCATGTGATGTGCATGTAGATATGTATATATGTATATACATGAACACGTCACAATCACAACCGTCACGGGGGGGATCGTGTGGATACCAGATGATTTCTCAACTGACGCCAGCTGGCGCTAGATGTTGACGTCAAGAGAGAGAAACGCGGAACGCCAATCAGCATCAATAAAAACAAACGTCGAGAGACGTGAGATTTCTAATTCGGATTCTGTATACAAACTATACAAAGTGTATAAGGAAAGTAGCATCAAGCTTCATTGAAGTCAATTGAAGTAAGGAATCAAATTTTGTCGTTAGACGCTTTTGGAGCAACTCCAAAAAGTGTTTAAAAAAAAAAGAAGCGAAAGACAGGAATTTGAGTGAAAATGGGGAGCACTGACAAGGCCGTCATCACGGGTTTCATATGCAGACTCTGCAGTAAGATGAATCGATTTGTGATCCACATCTATGGCGAAGAAGGCGAAAGAATGAAGCTTGCCGAAAAGATCAACGCCTACTTGCCGATCACAGTTAGTTAATTAATTTTGACTCCAAACTATCCATCGATACTTCAAAATTTTACTTTTGAAAATCACTCCTTAAAACTTTCGAATTTGAATAGCTTTAAATCGTTTTGCAAATATACTTCAAGTAAGTCTTACTTGAATGTTTTTATTATATTTGTGTTTAAAATGTTTAGGTAAAGGCCAATGATCAACTTCCCAAGACTGCGTGCTTGAATTGCATTCATCGATTGGAAGCTCATCATGAACTAATGGAGCATTTTATGGGTGCCAAACGACGACTCGCTGCAGAAACTAGAAATAATTCCATATCGTCAGTGTCGGCAACAACAGTACCTCCTGCGACTACAACATCGGCGTCAAGCAGTCCACCACCTTGTTGACGAATGAAACTTGCGCCGCAGCTTTCTCGACAAAGTCACAAAACGATTTGTCGCCGACTTAAGGCGGTTCAGCGGTCACTAACTTTGCCGAAAATGCTGACCTTCGCTTTTCGAATTAGGTAAATTTATTTAGGAAATCACTGGTGCGAAATCAGATGGTCCATATGGTCTTCGAGTCATATATGTAATTATTCTAAGTTCAAACTTCGTTTATTATTATACTGCTAACTATTGTGACAATGTAGGTTTGATACACAAAAGTCGTACAAAACGCGGTGAGTGAATGTACGAGTTTGGACAAGTAGCATCTGTAAATTTTGCATTACATGTTCAGTGTCACGTGTCCTTTCAAATGTAATGCATTCCAATTAGCACAAAGCGACGAACATTCATAAAAAATTCTATGAATTGCCTAAAAGATTATAAATTATAAATTGAAAATCATTGATATTTAAAAAATTATTTTTGTGCTAGTTTGGAATGCTTGCGAGTTGCAATATACAACCCAAGACTTTGTGTATGATATAAGTAATGTTTTTCGAATTGTATAAAATATAAAATTTCTTTGAATTTATTCTGGTTTTTGGAAATGATTTACCCCAACACTGTATATCCTCTTGACGAAGTTTTTTATTTCTTCGCATTTTTTCACATAATATAATTTTAAAACTTAATAGAAAAAAAGATAAGACGTTGTGCAACTTGCTATATACGTTAACCCTAGAGTGATCGAAAAATCTTAATCAAGGAAATCTAATTTGAAGATTGCCAAATTGTTAATAATAACAAATCAATAGTAGAAATGCAAATGATATTTATCTACGAGATTCAAGATCATTAGATTTCTTTTCGTTGAAACATCAACTTTAACAGATAAAAACACGCAAGTGATAATTTCTCGTTCAAATATTTCTAAATTTTCAATACTTTATTGTTCCTTAAAAGCAACGTTTTTATGTATAAGTGTGTTAAAAAAAAAAAAAAACAGAATGAATCCTGGGCCCAAATGTATTGCTCAAATGTGTACACAAGACTTAAAATATGGAACCCTGCCATTTGCACGATTTTAGACGTTGATGTTGAAGTGAAAACAACTTTGGAAAAATGAAACTGAGTTAGAGTTATATATAATAGCTTTAATTACGTCAATTTACAGGTTAATGGTAATGATGGCTTCGCTGCTTACATGATACATGAGACTGAAATATGGATATGAAAATGGAAATCGCAGTAGGTTTATAACCACATCAAGAGACATCTAGATATCTTCTGATAAAAATTATGTACAAATATTCAGTTTCATAGATTTCAAAGGTGGCCAAATGTCTGCCATCTCCAACAATAGGGATGATTACAACTTTTGTCGGCCTTTTATAAAAATATATACATATATATGTCACAATGTTGCTATATATACGTACATATATAATGTATGTGATGCTCTATGTATATAAATATATATATTGAATATATATCTATATAGTTTCACCACGATGTAATATTTAGGTATCCATCATTCAGACATTTGATTTTCGTAGCAGCCCTAATTTGTCTTATTTTATTTTGTCAACGTTTTGGCTTTTTGCAGATAGAGTTTAATTTCACACTTTTCGCGTAATACTCAAAAAGAATGTACATGAAAGTAGGACTTGTATGAACTGAATGAAATAATTGGAAAAAAGTTTTTATTTATTTATACGATGAAACCCGACGACAAGAATAGTCGACTCTGAGATTGTAAACATTTTAGAAAATATGTCAGACCAAAAATGACTCGCTGCAACGCAAAATAAGCGTAAATAATTTCTGCCCGTTGACAAAATTACGTTTTCCCGAATGTAATTTTCAGAAAGTCCCTTACATATCATTTCAAGAAAAATTCAGTGAAAAGATTTTCTCAAAATATCTAGTTGCCAAAAAGCCAGAAACTAGCGCGTTCGGACCTAACGTTAATTTCTAATTGATAAAATGAATCTCCATTTTCAAACAGGACGCATCGCTTAACAGTAAACTATATTGGATCGAGATTTCGTCAGTTTCACCGGAAATAGTAAATAAAAATAATTTTACATTTCTTTAGAGAAATTGCCTTTGAGGTGCTGTTGCACATTATTATAATAATAATCCTATCGCTTGGTTATTTACAATTGTTTCTTCAATGACAAACGTTTCTTAACTTTTAACGAGTGTGCGAATTAGATTGACACGGATTTAGTCTTGTGCGCAACTTGGAGTCAGGTTCTCCATAGTCGATGCTTTCCATTTTTTAACATATATAAATTATAAATTTGACGACGATAGCGCTATAAGGAAATCATCGAACAGGAAGTACATATTTATAAGGAAAACCTACTCCCGTCTCCAAAGATCACGGCAGCTGACTTATGTGTAATGTGTACATGTTTATATGAATATATGCGCGTGTATATATGTACACACCTATCTACGCGGTGTCCCTTTTACAGATTACCCCACATGGTAGATATGCAAAGATGACGGGGATGCTTCAGTCAGCTTCAACGTTTTTGGCCTCCGTGAGTGCGCGTGATCGCGCTTTGCAACAAAATTTCGAGTATAATACAAAAGGTATGTACACGACATTTACATACACAAGAATATTCGAAAATTTCTCATATCCTCCCTATTAACGAAGAATTCCCTAAATTAACAAATCTCTCATCACGATTAATTACTTCCACTCATTGTCATTCATTCGCTTCAACTGGATTATGCCAAGAACGCTACCATTGCTTCGATTCGCAAGACTTATAAAAAGTATGCAAGTCCATTTTTTCTACATCAATCCTTATCAATTAGTTTTCGCAGTTTATGATTTAATTGCCATATTTACAATTGATAATATACCTAATTAGCTGGTTAGACATTCAAATTGATTTCCACAACACCAACGGAGGCACTGGATGCTCGCGATTCGGGCATGAAAGAATTTTCTGTACAGCTGCCAGATCGTCGCGGACGACCCCTTCCTCAGCTTCGTCCCAATCACGAGGCGACTTGGTGCTTCTCCGCTTTCGCTGCTTTTATTGCTGCGTGGAAAAAACGAAAAAAAGGAAATGTATATTTCTGTACATAAAACCTTTTTGTGCTTTGATTCGAGAATTCTTAGATAAAACTCGAGGAACCCGAATCTTATTTCATTAGAACGTAATCCAAGAAATTCACGGATGCTTTATAAGTATATATATAATCGTTGCGAACGTTTCATTAGGACATTTATTCTCTTGAGGCTGGAAAAACAAATATACGTACAACTGCAAGAAAGATGAATCTGTGTGGTTTATTTATATATACATACGCTAGTTAGCGCCCGTGAAATATAAACGTTAGTTAATAAAATAATCGCGATTACGCGAGAAACGGCGGTGTATCGAGTCAGTTTTACGAGAGAATACTGAAGAGATTTTTGCGAGCGGATGTTGAACGCTGTAGGAACAATCGTTGTGAATTCCTGTTACAATAAGTGGTTATGTGTGCGTGGGTACAAAAATAAGTCGAGCAGAGAAACGACCGCGATAGAATATAAACATTGTGACTTGTGGATCCAATCTCAACCGCGCGTTTTATTTGGGCCTTTTGGAGTCCCTTTTTTTTAAGGTGGCTATACCCTTACGGAAATGTACACCAAAATATATTGTTCGGGGTCCGAAATGACACCCAAGTCGGTGTAAACACTAAAGAAATGGGTGTAAACACTAAAAAAATTGAGGTTTACACCCAATTGGGTGTCATTTCGGACGCCGAACATATTTTTTTCTGTGAGGGTACTAACACAGATTTTTAGAGAAATAATGATAAATTTTAATAAAATGTAAGATGTGCATACCGCAATTACAATATTATGGCAGATATAGTGCACAAATAATAAATCCATTCGAATGCAGAGAGACATCGAATTAGAAATTTCATTTTTGGCCGTACAATCTCGTTTTTTAACATTGACGTACATTCAACTTTTCGCAATAACGAATTATTGTTAAACTTTGACAAAACTTGCGATAACAGGGAAGAAATGTTAATTGCCATAATAATGTAATCTGAAATGTTAGAATCATAATGGACATTTATTCAATATAATAAAATAAAAAATACTAGCAAATTACAGTGAAGAAGACATGTTTGACAGCTGGAAAATAGATTTAACATTTGATAATTGTTCCTTAAGAGTGCTACATGATATCATAGAGATGCCACCACATCACAGGCAGTTTACAATCCCCAGACCGGAAGCAATTTGGCCACTAACTTACGTTTGTGGTTGTCCATTAATTGCAGTTATTTTTTTTTCCTGGTTTTTAATTAAATTGAAACATATAAAACTGTTTTTTCTTTATGTTTCGTCTGCCTCTATGCACAGTTTTTGGTACATATATGTGTGAGTTTTTAATGAAAATTATTGGTCGTATATCCAGTAAACGAAGAAGTATAGAAAAACGAGAAATAGGGTTCCAAATAATAGAGAAGCAGCTTCTTTAAGAGTTCTAATAATTTTTCTTGTTCATCAATCCTTTTCAATATTTTTTCGATTACTGCATGGAAAGAAATTACCCAGGTATGATTTGGTTCAGTTCGTTTGCTGCCGATCTGGAATGGACCTACCATTGGTCTACTTAGAATCAGTGCAATAACTTACTTACTAACTGGAACTAGATTGTTTCTCCAATTATTTGAGGCAATCTAAAGCCAAATTTCATGCCGTGCAGGATATATATATAGTATATATGAATCGTGTATATAACTATATATATAGTCATTACAAATCTATATCAATTTAATCCAATCATATCTTATTATACATATCATAGGATCAAAAATATATATCCATAAACATACCAATGTACAGTATGCGTAGTCCAGTGGTCAATTCGCTGGACTGTGGAATGGTAGGCCCGAGATCAAATCTTCCTTTCGTCAATTTCGTTATTCTAAATTTTATCAAGTGTCAGCCTGGTATTACTTTGGTAGCCGTGCCGCAGTAAGAAGGGCTGCGCTATTCGTATACGAAAGAATATTTGACTTTCGAAGGTTTGATTTGGACCTACTATAACTATCTATAGTTATAGGTAATTCATCGTCTCATGCTCTTCTCTAAATCATCAGTATTCTCATCTCAAACTGGTTCCATAGCGGTCCAAGAGACTGTGGAACCTGAGAAATAAACACGTCTAATGTAACTCTTAAACTTTTTATTTTCGAGCTATCAATAAAACTGCTTCTTCCTGCAATTCTTTCTAGGTATGCGCATAATCTTATTAAAATTTCCATCTTTAATTTACTACATGTTAAAGTATTGCGAAGGAACATGATTTTAACCTTCTAATGTAATTAGTTTCATTTCAAAACAATTTTGGTAGCGGATTTTTATCAAGCGAGGGGTATTTCGTATGTTTCTTCCTTAATCAGAGTTCGAGGTAACATACATACCTTCGCGCTCTCGCCTTTTGAACTTCTTTAACCGTCTATCATACCCAGCTAACTCCACTTTAACTGCGTTGTATGTCATCCTTACATCCGTCAATCTTTGCTGAATTAACGCTATCCTCTGGCTACTATTTAGACTTGGATCTGTAACAACGAAAAGTAATGATTTACCCATTGAAAACAAACTTGAACATGTCAGTAAATAAGCTTCTGAAGTTAACTGCCATTTTGCAATTGTTTCGAATTACATATATCAATGAAAATATTTAAGGTCCGATTTCACGGAGATGCAGATATCTAGATATTAATATCTATTCGCTAAACGCCTGCCTCGTTTTCATGGAGATACAGATATCTGGATATAGATCGAACTATATTTTATGTATCCTGGATACGCGAGTGGGGTAAATATCTGATATCTGTATCTCCATGAATACGTACCTTTAATGTGGGTAAACTGGAAAAATGTAATGTATATGTACGTACGTAAAACTAGTTTTCTGAATTGTTAATACTATTATGTAGTAGAAATTATTAATTGCCCATATCGTAACTTTCAATATCATAAATTAATAAATTGTATACTTATGTAATTGTAATTTTTATGAAATTAACATATACATAACTATTACGATTGCTATTTTATGTAATAAATTTATATTTCATTAAAAATGGTATGGTATGGTAGTGTTTTGTACCCACGATGAAAAAAAATTACTTCGTAATAATAAACAATATAAGATGGTATAAACAAGAATAGATCCTTACCTATCGGAGCGCAGAAGTCGTACTTTTTCGGCCTCGATGCCGACCTGGATGAGTAACTGACGTGGTCCGTGCTGTTATTTGCTGTTGCCGTTGTAACCGCCGTGTTTGTCGCCGTCGATGTTACGCTGAACACGTTCGACCCTTGACTAGTGTCGTCGCTGTCGCTACAGGCGCCATGTCGTGATCCTCTGGCTCCTGCACTTTGCCTTAACGACTTCTTCCACGAATTCGCAGTGGTTGTCTCCGACTTTCGCACTTTTCGTTTCTTGTTTGCGAAAGAATCGTCCGAAACCCGCTTCATCGGCGGCTTCGGTAACATCTCGGCGACGTTTCCTTCCGTGTTCAAGGACGACACGTCGTCCTCGCTAAGACCCGGACCTTTGCTGCCGCTGTCATTCTCCGCTTCCGAACTGTCGCGGTTTAGCTTGGAGTTGTCCTCGGAGGTGGGCGTCGAGCCACCCGTACGTTCCTCCCTCGGAGATTCGGAGACATTCGAACTGCTCGATTCTGGGGTCGTCGGCGGCGTGTTGTCCATGACCGGGGCGGCCTCGTTGCTTTCACGACGTTGCACTTGAAGCTGTACTGCCGGCGGTGCTTGGTCGATCTGCTGCTGTTGAGGTTGTGTCGGCAATTGTTTCGCTGACGGCCCCGTCGTCGTAGCAGGGACGGAGATCGTCGGGGCGCTACTCGGCGCAGGCGCGGCCGTACTCACAGCGGTGATTAAAGTAGCAGCGTTCTGACTCGAGGAGGTCGTCACCGCGTTTACGAACGGCATTTCCATGTAGGCAACTGCCGCCGCTGTCTCCGATGACTCCTTTTTGATCGCGGCCTGCATAGAACCGACCGTCGGGTCTTGATCGATTACCTCCAGTCCGGGAGTCGGAGAGCCAGGAATTTCTTCTTCGCACAACAAGGAACTTATCGTTTCCCCGTCTTCCTCGCTAGTTTTTCTTGCCTTCCCCGAATGGCCGATCACGATGTGCAATGGCGTATTGTCCGGCAATTCTTGCATAACGTCAAACTTGGAAATGTCCGTCTTCGGCTTCGTCCCCAGATTCGAAACGTGCTTCTCATCGGGGATGTCGTCGTGGTCGATAATAGTTAACCTCCTTTCGGAATCGCTGCTATCCGTTGAATCTCCAAAGTCGTTCTTCGACTTCTCGGACTCGATCGCATTTTTTAAGCGATCGTTCTTGGACGATTCCTTTTCGTTCTTTCGCCAATCTGCCTTCGTTTCCGTGTCTTTCTTCGAATCGATGTTCGATTTGCACGCGTTCTTAGACTTTGCTTCTCTCTTGGCTTTCTGCTGTTCTAATTGCTCTTGATCTTTTATCACGGCCAACAAGGGGTCCTGGAGTTGTTCGATTTCCTTCATCGCTGCCATTTCTTTCATCGCTGCCATTTCTTGCTCAAGTGCCAATTGCTTCTTTTTCTCTGCTTCCTGCTTAAGCCTCGTCTGTTCGTCTTTATTTTTTTTCGCTGTCGATTCGGAGAAGCGTCTGAACTCCTTCAAGGACTTTCTGATACTGCTAGAGATTTCGTACTGATCGTCGTCTCTCCTGTCTTTGACTTTACTGCGGTAAACAGCCGCAGCCGACAACTTTTCTTCAATACTGGACGTAGCTGGAAGTCTCGCACTGATTGGTGCAGGTAGCGTAGGAGGGAGTAGTGCCGCAATTTCCAAGGGTTTCGTTTCCGGTAATTTAATTTCCGGCAGTTTTGGAGTCGGCGTCAAAGCGATATCTTCTCTAGGCACATCTCTGGGGACATCTCTGGGGACATCTCTAGGGACATCTCTAGGGATATCTCTGGCGGCATCTTTAGGGACATCTCTAGTGACTTTTAGTGGAAGTTCCGCTTTTCCTTCCTCTTTCCCGTTGAATTCCATCGAGTCCGCGACGGCGTCCGAGTTGGAAAATATCTCCTGCTGGTACGTAAACAAGTTTTCTTGCTCAGCTTCGGATACCTCGGTTTCGGAGATGATCAAACGATCTTCGGCATCGTCAGGCACGCCGTCATCGTCGCCTGGAAGATCGATCGCGAACAGCAAGTCCAAACCACTCGCGGCGCGTTTCGTTTCCTCCGCATTTGTCGCTTTGGCGCGTTCGTTCAACGTCGTTGCCGAGGATGCTTCCACAGGTATCTTTTCAAAAATCTCCTCACGCGACGGCGTGTGCGTCAAAATCCTCGGTGTCTCTTCGGGAGTGTCGTTCCGTTTGCTGAATATCTTGCGAATCTTCTTCTTCTGTTCGACGTTTTCCGTCGCCTGTTCCGCCTTATTATCCGCCTTCGGCGCCAACGGCGTAAATGCCTTTTGTCTCTTCTTCGGACTATCTTTCTTCGCGATACTGACGATCTCCTCGTCGAAGACGCGTTTCTTAATCTTGTCCTTGTCGCCGCCGGAATCTCTCTTATTTCGAACCTCGAATTCGAAGGGCTCCGGTTCCTTGAACTCGTACACATCCTCCGTGTTCTCGACGGGCACGGGGGCTTCAACCTTTACCGGTTCCCGTTTCACTGGAGTCAGGGCCGGCGGAGTCTCGGCTTTCGGGACTTCACGTTTCACCGGCGGCAAACTCGGAGCTTCGACTTTGGGCGGTTCCCTCTTTTTCTCCGGTTTCGGCGACGCTGGAACCTCGACCTTCGGTTCCGGTAATGCGACGAGTTCAACGGAGGAGTCGAGCTCTTCTTCGAGGGGCTCCGGCTCTACGGTGGCGATGTCCATTTTCACGGCTTTGTCGAATCCTTTCAGTTCCGACCGTATCTGGTTTAGGTCGAAATCCCGGCCTTTAGGCTGTTCCTCGTCACTTTCCGGTTCGGATTTGATGTCTTGGATCTTGTTCAACGTCTTCCTCGAACGACGGCCTCTTCGCGGCTCCTCCATCGCGTCTTTCTCCGTTTCTCCGTCACTCATTTCTTCAATCTTCATTCTGCTTTCGGCTCGACGGCGCGCTTCCCGTCGACTCCTCTCCTGGACGCCTTTAACCTTCGATCTCGACGGTGCCTCCGGCTCCGATTGGTCCGACTCGCACGACTCGGTCTCGTCGCTCTCCGACGCAACGAGCGCGTCCGCGTGGCCCGAGGTCCTTCTCGTCCTTCGCCCGACCTCTATACCCACGGGATCGACGTTCCGCGTTGTCCGCGTCGGCCGATAACTCGCTGGCGTTGCTGGGCTCTTTGTTCGCGTGGAGCAGCTGGTCAGCGGCGACGGAGTCGAGGAACGCGCCGACATAGATGTCTCCCTGCCAGTCTCTTTCTCCTCCTTTTTATTGTCCTTGGCAGGTGTCGACGTCGACGAGGAACCAGCCGGCGCTACGCTCTGAGCCCTTCTTCTGCTCTGTGCACCGACCGGCGTCTTGTTCAGTTTTCCAACGTTAGCGGAAGGTCCCGAACTTGGAGTTTGTGGCCGCGGAGTGGCTTTCGAGCGTTTCAGCCTGCCTTGCGATTGCGTAAAGTTGTGGGCGATCCGGAAAGCTCTAATCCACTCGTCGTATCGTGTATTCCACCCGGTGTAATGCACTAGATATGCCGGCTCGCTCCCGTCATTTTCCGTATCGATGACCTTCGCCTCGTACGTCACCTTGGATTCGTGCGTCGGTCCGTAGTACACCTTCAACCTGTCTCCGACCTCAATCGGACCTTTATAACTAGGCGAATACTCCACGTTCTTATCTTCGGTAGCTCGAGACTTTTCTCCTTCTGTATCCTTTCTTTTGCGGCCCCTTTTCTTGAGTTCGTCATCGGTCATCCTACGCTGCTTCGTGAAAGTTTTCTTCACTTCCGGCTCCCTAGATGGTGTTCTGGTTTCTCGGACATCGGAGCCCGATTTGCTTCTGACAGTCGTATCGTCCTTCGTAGCTTTCGATCTCGTCTTCGTTGTATCCTCTTCCTTTCCTTTAGGCTCTTCCTTCTTCTCAGTCTTTTTAGGTTCAACTTTCCTCTTTTCTACCGTCTTCTTCTTCTGCACCTCCTCTTTCTCCTTGGTTTTAGCTTTGCTCTTGGACGTTCCAGACGGCGTAAGTCTAGCTATGCTCTTCTGAGACCTTTCACTGCTGGACGATTCGTCGCCTTCGACATTAACATCGCTCTCGTGGCCGCTCGACTCCGGATCTTCCTTCTTCTTAGAGAGTTTCGGTGGTTCCTCTTCCTTCACTACAGGCTCTTTCTTTACTTCACTCTTTATCGGTTCCTTCTTCTCTTCTTCGACAATTTTTTTCTCTTTCTCTTTCTCTTTCTCTTTCTCTTTCTCCTTCTCCTTCTCCTTCTTGTCATCGTCATCCTCCTTATCCGTTTTTATTGCAGGAATCGGAACAGGAGTATTGCGATCCTTATCTCGGATGAGGCTCCTGCCAGGTCGCTGCTTTCTTATGCCGCTTCGCGGATGATTCACCATCGTGCAGCCTAACTTTCGATAAAATTCTTCGAACGAATGTAGAAACTTCTTGTAAGACTGTTTGACGAGATTGTGGGTCGTGGTGCTGTTTTGCATCGAGAAGCCCAATCGGCGGCTGATTGTTTTCCATTGATTTTGATTTGTAACGCGGTTATATCCACCATGCTCGTACACGGCCCGAAACAGTCTGAACAGATCGATGTCTTGGTTGCCGATCATGGGGCAAGTGTTTATGGGTGTACCGCGATCGTCCATGAACTTGTAGAGCTGAGCTACGAAGTGATCTTTCTCCTCTCGAGGCTCATCGTCGGAACTCTGTAATGGAAGAGAACGGAAAAAATAAAAAACAAAAAATATTTGGATGTTCGCGTGACGCGACCAATGGTTTTGTCTAAATTAAGCTGCGTGGACGCTCAAGGTACTCTTAAATGTCAGACAAAGCGTGAATTTAGATATATCGAGCGTACCATTTTTACCAGGGATAACTCACACACGGTATACATATATTTAAGTATCCTTTAACGGACGAGAAACGGGCGTCCATTTTACGTCCGGATAAATACGTACATTGAACGTCCAGTGAAATTTGGAATATGTTTATACCAACACTAAGACCTAATAAATTATGTTCTAAGGAACTGTATATGGTTGAAACGACCGTGTTTTTCAGCAATAAAAGTATAAATAAAAAGAGTCGCTGAAATGTTTTTTTTTTTTTTTTCATTTGGGCTATGGAAGTGTGATTCTACTTAACGTATACGACCCTCAAAAAAAATATCGCTGTAATTCGTTCAAAATTAAAAGAGCATTATTAATTATCCGAAATAAATTATTTTAAGTCACACGGGCATCACTTTAGCCTCTCATCGACCTGCAGAGAGGGGCAAAGTGGACCATTGTATTAGAATCTGGCGTTAGGCGCTGTTGTCGGTGAATTCCCAAGCTTACGACCGTCATACTGGCCTATTCGTCATGTTACGACCCCCCGTCGGCGGAATTGGAACTTGCCTAACGGGGGTACACGTACGTTGGAATATATTTGTATTCACTCAATACAAACACAATCAAACGTACGTGTACCCCCGTTAGGCAAGTTCCAA
>JAPYZR010002043.1:0-18457 GCA_030522945.1 Trichopria nigra
ATTTTAATCTACCGGGGCCCCGTGCGCTGTTCGCCCCTGCGTATTCGCCGGCCGCCGCGAACTAGGGGCTGGAATAAGGGGCCAGCTTCACTGTCATATAAATAAAAGAACAAAGTAAATCAACACTAAACATTACGCCATTACAAAATTGGTTAAATTCCTGCAGGCGTTCTTAAAAATTCTATTAGAAATTACTTCGAGAGCTGTCGATCAGCCGAGCAATGACTACTATAGACAACTCTACCAGGCTAAAAGCACAGATCCTAATAACAAAGCACGACGGCCTCTTCGTCTCCGAACACTCGGAAAAAAGATTCAGTTAATTCGATAAAATCGTTTAGGTAAAACTTCAAATTTGACTTCAGATTCATGTTCAGCGACCCAAAATACGTCGGAAAACATGTCAATAAAATTTTTTTCGGGTGACGTAGTCTTTAAGTTTGGTTAGCCAAACATTTAATTGACCGTATAGCAATGCATGTTTTTGGTTGACGCGATCCTCTTGCGTCAACCCATGCTCTATGAGTATCAGCCAAAAGATAGAGCAAAATTGCGCTCAACCTTTGCAAAAAGCTCGAGTCTAAAGTAAATTTACTCGAGGATTCACATTCGTGAAAGTGAATCATTCTCTATCAATTTCAAACCAATTTCTGACCATTTCTGACTCTTCGATTCTTTTTCGGAATAGGGAGCCCAGTATAAATGAAAAAGTGTTGAAGTGTAAGAAACAGGATTAAAAATGATAAAGGAGTATTTATTTCAGTCCAAAGCGAATGCTTATCTACAATTCTCAATCCTATTTCTTGTTCTTGAATACTTCTGAATACTTCTTCGTTTTCTGGGTTGGCCCAAAGGGTAACCTCAATATATGGACGGAAGTACGCTCTCGGTCTCGAACCGAGAAACTTTTAGGATGATACTGACCAACGTTCCAATCTCTATTAACTCCGGAGGATACACGGAAGAAAGATTCAGTTGATTCAATAAAATGAGACATACGAGGACCAGTCGAAATTATGAAAATGGCCATTCACTGACGACTTGTTCGTCAACTTTTGGACGTGACTTTAAGTCGTCTTGAAAAAGACGCGTCAGGGACTTTGCATTAACTGGGTATTAATAGAAGTGCAAAGATACTCGTGCAATGTAAAGTTTTGTGGTACACGGGATGCACCTTGGACGGTTGCTTTAAAAATTAGCCAATGCGAATATTTCTAGAAATGCCAGGATCAATCATCATCTTAACGTAGCGGGAGAACAAGTGAACTCATCAATCTCAGCACAGTATAGCGATAACTATATTATTATTCTTTGCAGTATATACGATTTTTGTCGCCGTTGTCTTTCTCCGGACATTGTCGATCCATCCCTTCCCGACATCAATGCAAATTTGAAAAATAACCACCGAAAAATGACAGAGTCTTTACTAAAAGTTCATCCTGTCTGAATTTAATGCCGCCTTCGAATGAGCAATCCATGTTATAATTGATTAATTTAGGGTACGGGTTGGGTTGAGTCGTCTATTCGTTATAGTGCACTGAGAACCGTCGATTGAGATCTATTTAAATCGAAGTGCGCGTTATCACGATTGGTCGTGGTAACTATTTAAAAATGTAGGGCGCTATATAGGAGAGCGCAGTCAATATATCCGTGTAGTGGCAGCAGTACCTATGAATTACCCACGAATACGTACGCGATATTCGGATTAGATGTATTATCCAATTCGACGCTATGTGCCCGAGCGACGCTAGATTCGTGTGAATAATTTATGCGCAGGATTTATTCGACTTCAAATACAAAAAAAAATGTTGAAAAATATTTCAATTATTCACAATTTGTCCGTACCTTCTAAGATTGAAAATTCGCTAAAAGTTTTTACAAATATCGGACATTGCAGCCTTTCCAGAGAGAACGCTAATCATAACGACAACCAGGATTCATACGCGTTTTCTATAATGTACACCTTGTATTTATTTGTTATTTGCGTGTCTTCAAGGACTTGTTTGCATTGAGTCACCGGACTTACTTGCAACAAATGAAATCCGTCATTGACTCGGCTTCATTGAACTAAACGTTGATACTCGCAATAAGCTCGGTTTTTTTTTGTCCTTCTCCATTATAGCGCTCGGATTTCAATGCGAATTCCCAGAGTAATTATACTTTTTGCCTCTCGTGATTACCGCTTGTATAGTCTCGCGTGATTTCATACTTTATCGTCACACTAGTAAGAGTTTGAAAAAACAAAACAACATTAACCTGTTCATTGCTGTGCGTGAACTTTATTATTCTTTTTTTTTTATCTTTGGTAAACTTAAAATAAACATTTCTTGTATTGCTTGATGGTATTACTTGACCGGTTGCCGTTACACTTTTTGTTGTTGTTTATTTTTTTGACAAATTTCCTATAAATAAATTTTTCATAATTTCCCCTAACTTTTCTCTGTATGCGTATAATTGTGACAGAATCTATCATTTGATTTTTATAACATTTTAAACGATTTACATTACCATTATTGGCATTGGATTACTTTTATCTCCTTTTGTCAACCTTCGTCATTGTTGTCAATATCTACTTTCCCAGATTTTACTACTTCGCCTAAGGCAGTTTTATTTCGAAAATGTTTTTTATCTCTTCCTCTTGTTTATCACCTTTTATCAACTTTCATTAGTACTTGGTTTATCAACTTCTGTTCCTTTTTTGAAATTAATTTTTATAAATTTTTGTTGTTTTTTTTTTTAATTGGACTATATTTAAGTCTTTAACTTTTAACTTTAATCCTTTATTTTTTAATTGAATAAAGTTGACGTAGAGTTGAAAAATTAAAATTATATTTAACCGTTATAAATTGATGTTATATTCAATTGACTGTTAACTTAAGTATGTTGACTTTTTTGTTCATTATCTTCAACTAAAAAATTAACTTGCTTAACACAGCTTTTTACATATTCTATTTTTTTATCACAATTTTCGCGGAGTGCTTTTTTATTCTTTATTTTTTTTTATCAATTATGCACATTATTTAAAATTTTGTGTAATAATTATCTTATATTTAACGGACGGTTTATTTGTTGTTAGTTATTTATTTTTGTCTCCGCATATATTATGTAGATTTATTTATTGATAAATCTATTAATTTTTTCAATTTTTACTATTTTTTCGTTAAAAAACAAAAAAAAAAAAATAAAACTTTATTGTTACAATAAAAATTGATTCGCGCCTTTTCCAAATTTAACATTTATGTTTTTCTATTCTTCGTTGATTTTTCGCACTTTTTAATCATATTCAGGCTAAATTTGTTGTGTTTTTTTTTTTTTTTTTTGTTATTCCTGTTAATATCCTAATTCCATCGTTTTCCATTAAATCCGTTATAAAAACATCCATTCTATAGGCCGTTTTCGTATTTTTAACATTATTAATCTTTTTTACCTGTCATTGATATTCACGGAGCGTTAGAAAATTTTTTACGTCGATTAATCTTTACTTTTCGATGAATTCGTTCCATTTTTTAGTATTGTACCGATCAAATAATGGAGAAATGACAGATGTTCCGCGCGACATACGACGACCGCATGCGTCAAATCGAACGACCAATAAGGACGAGGCGTCACGCATGTCGCTCGTCGATTCGTACATATTTCCCTTTCACGCGTAATTGGGGAAAGAATTCGTTTTGAAACGTTCACATATGGAAAATGTAATCAATCTATAGGAACGACACATATTTTGACGAATACAGTTAACGAGTTAACGCAATCGACCTCAGACAATTATGTATAATATAACAGTTAAAATATACATATAATAAACGCGTAACAACTGGTAATTCCGTGCTTACGAAAATTACTCGTGCATCCTCAAAACTTATAATATAATAATATAAATAATGAATTATGTATGTGATCCTTTGTAAAAAGGGACCCGTTTTCGAACAAATTTAAGAAACACATTTCTCGTTGAAATAAAATACTTTTCTTTGTAAAAAGTGTACGTTAACCTTTAGAGAACGGGAAAGCCACTACGATGGGTTATTAAACAAATCTTCTTCGGTCGCCATTTTGTATACACCATTTTGAATTACAGGAGTCTGATTTGTAATTATGGACCCCGAAATGTCGCCTTACATACTTTCATCAACATTATACAGTGCTTTGTTTCATTAAGCAACTGTACCAACTTCCAACCGCCATTTTGAATCGGCCAATTTGAATTTTCAATATGGCGGCCGAAATGTGGAACTTTGATTGATTTTCACGAAACTCGATGGTCGGGGATTTTTGAGGTCCCTATTCGCGAATCCGTTACCACATTATCGATATTAAAAATGGCGGATCCAATATTGCGGACAAAAATCTCTTTCATATTTTTCTGGAACAGTCTTCGCTCTCTGCCTTCTTTTCATTTGGGCTTCCCTTCTTTTCTCTAATCCATCTTCAGATTTCCTTTAGCCGGTAACTTTTTTATTTTCACTCGTGGTGATTTTATATTTTCACTATTAAAAAGTGAGGGTCACTGGCAATCGAGCGATTTTCACCCCAACAAAAATGTAGAGTGTAAATCGTAAATGGAAAATCTCGACTAAAATTTAACTAAGAAAAGTGACATTATTGAAATGTGAGAGAAACAATAATCGCTGTGAGAAATAGCGAGAACGACGAGGATTTCGAAATTGAATTTTGACATTGCATTTAACCTCACTTTTTATGTTTACATAATAAACGAAACACCGCAAGGTGAAAGAAACAAATTCAACATCAACGAAGAAACTATATTCATCTCAAAAACAGACAACACTGTGTGAACATTATTGAATTCCTTAAGGAAACAAATATGCGTATAATAGACTATAAACATATTTATAAAATTGAAAGTCTCGGAAATATGTACATATTTCACTAATTGAATCAATGTACTAATGTATCAATCGTCGCCGCTAATAACCACTCCATGTACATGCAACCTTAAATAAACAAATTGAAAAAAAAAAGAAAATCTTTAAAAATCGTATAAACATTTTGACGTATTAAAAAAAGGATTTGGAGATCACAAATCGACACTTATTACCTGAATGAATAAAAAGAATTAACAAACAAAAAATCATTATATATATATATACGTATGTGTAATATGAAGTGTTATTGCAAACTAATTACGGTTTTTTTCTTTCTAGGTGAACCGAACAGCCACGTATTCGGCAGTATAAGTAATGGGGTATTCCACGGCAAAATCATGACCCCTCGCGATGGTGCTTGGTACGTGGAACAATCGCACCATTATTTTCAACCCCACGAAACAAACGACACGCTACATTCGGTGATTTACCACGAGGAGGATGTCGTTGACCCCCACGCTAGCGTTCGACAAGGTACGTGTTCTATCGGAACGCAACACGTCTATTTTTTTTCTCGATTAAAGGCACGACTCACGAAATAGCTATCGGACAATTTATTTTAATATCAATATTTTCTTTTTTCTTTTTTTATCATTTGAAATGTGAAATTGTTATTCCTTATTAGTGTTATTTTTATTCGATCCAAAGAAAACCATTTTCTTTTTTCTTTCATTCTTTAATGACGACACGATTTTGTCACATTTGCAGGAGGCGCGACCGGTTGCGGCGTTACGGACAGCGTAGTGGAATGGATGGAACGAATCCAAAGTTCTGGAGCACCGGATCTGCCAGAGCCGCCGCCAGCGGCCCAGAAGCTCGTCAATTCGAACAGCGTCCGAGAGGAAAAAGATCACTGGAGTCACGACCGGGATCACGCCGGCTACAAGTATAGCCGGCAGGCAAATGAAGCGCCACGCGAAAGAACGCGCCGGGCCACTCGACCGAAAGAGGAGAACAAGAACACCTGCTCGCTATACATCCAGACGGATCCGCTCATTTGGAGGCACATCTTCGAACAGGTAATTGCGGTTTCCTTTCGTTGAGCAATTTTCGATTATCGATAAATCGATCGTCGACCGAGTCTTTCCCCGATTACCGGGGATGTGGCCCAAGAAAAGAGACGAGTCACCCGGATGAACCGGAAAGAGCGGGTCTCCTTACGTCGTCAAGTCTTTGGAAACAAGCTGCACGAAACTCGCTCTTTCTAAAGTATCGGAAGTGAAAGTAAAAAGAAGCCACGAAATATTGACAAGAATTTTCATAATTTACGATAGACGATGCACTTATTAACATCGATAAGAAATATTAAAAACTGATTCCTTCAACCGTTTGCGGCATAATCTTCAAAATGTCAGAACTAATGTGGCGAAGGAATTTTTAATGAATCATCGGATTCACCGATTACGAAAGAGCGAGGTTAGATTTTAGAAATTCAATACGGCGGAAACATGGTTCCGACATTTTGAATTCGTAATCAGCTACCCCGAAAACCCTCCGACTCACGAGATTCAGGTGAATTCGACGAATTTATGAATATTGGTCCGCCATATTGGTTACGCCACCATTTTGAATGTTGAAGAATTGTCCTCGAATTCGTAATCAACGACCGTCAATGTTCCCGAGTACAAAATCTTATTTATAATCGTTTATAACTTTGTGTAATGGCATTTATTATCATCTTTGTCATATTCCACAAAGCTTTCTCTTTTTCTTTCGTATTCTTTGGCCAATAATAAACCCAAAATATTTGCAGGCAAAAATATTACCTTCTATTACATTCTCGGTACGTACCAAGAGAGAACTCGGATTAAGTGGACGGTAATGCGATAAGCGTCGTTAGCTGAAACTTTTCAATTTCATTAAAGTAACCTCGATCCTAAAGCTCCGTTAAATGGGGAAATTTATTGAAACCGCGGTTTAATGTAATTCAACGTAAATTTTCGCGTAGCGTTATACAGCTCATTAACACTTTTTCTGACGACGAAATTCAAAATGGCGGATCGTTAAATCGTGAAAATGTTAAAAAGCAAACAAAAACGTACGGCGTGAATAAAAGAGTTTTCACATGATATTCCCCCTCTTAAAGTCAACATCAAATGTGTTTGACTCAGTGATCACAGCCATAGGAAGCAATACTGTGCAATGCAGTGAATGACGTACTTAGTCGTTGAATATCGCCAAAACAATTGTCGAATAAAACACACATGTTTTTAGGGTAATTTTTACAATTATAAACCCTGACAACGAAATCTGGAACATTTTACATTATAATTTATTTACCTTCAAAGTGTTAACATTAAAAATAATAAAAGTGCTAGCTCTGACCCATTATCCGGATGCACATGAATAAATGTATTCCAAGTAATCTCAGTAAAGAGGAATCATAATAATCGCAATATAAGTTTCAGTCGATCAAAAATTATAATCTTATGAATTTTTCTTAAAATGAAATTTAAATACACGTACATCGTTGTACAACGTGGAGATTTCTGGAAAAAAATTTAGTGAAATTAGTAATTTTTTTTTTTCCGTTTCAAAAGGTAATTTTGGAAATTTTTAACCGACATTGTGAATTTTTTTAATTAGATCCCAAACGTTTAATCGCGATTACTTTAAAAATCGAGTCAATGGTCTTCGTTTATGCATCTAAGATGAAAGTTGCGATATTCGTCATCTTGTCAATTGCCCGCTCTTTCCGGTCATTTTGAGTATCGTCAAAATTAACGAATGTACCGCGATGTATTACGATTATCGGAAATGTAAGACTCGATCCGAGTAAACAATATCTACAATTATTATCGCGAGTCGAGAAAATTAAACGAACTTTACTCATTCCAAAACAGTTGAATCACGACGAAGAGAAGACAAGAGAAGAGATTCTCTCGCTAATAGCTCATCACGTTACAGCTGTGAATTACATATATCGTGATACGAAGTTCGATGGACGCATTGAACACAGAAACATCAAGTTTGAAGTGCAGAGAATAAAGGTTCGTAAGATATATTATTATTATTACTATTATTATTGTTTTTGTTGTTGTTGTTGTTGTTGTTGTTGTTGTTGTTGTTGTTATTTATATACTAGAGATATAGTTGATAAAGAGTTTGGAATAATTGTATGTCTGGTTCGACAGATCGATGACGACAGTGCGTGCAGACAGTCGCACAACTTTGGCGATCCAAATCCGTTCTGCATGGAAAACATCGACGTCAGCAACTTCCTGAATCTCCATTCTTTGGGAAA
Organism: Trichopria nigra; assembly: GCA_030522945.1. Classification (NCBI taxonomy): domain Eukaryota; kingdom Metazoa; phylum Arthropoda; class Insecta; order Hymenoptera; family Diapriidae; genus Trichopria; species Trichopria nigra. Next base: position 8,134 of record JAPYZR010002043.1, read on the forward strand.
TCACGAGGACTTCTGCTTGGCTTACGTCTTTACATACAGGTCAGAGTACATTCCGTTTACTTCGCCGCGATAAAATCGAATAACCGCGGCGAGACCGTCACGGTCACGAAATTCTGCTCAAAATGTAGATAACGAATTAATTTCACAAAAGTAACAACTATCATCAGAGGAGGACGATGATTATTAAGAATAGAAGTTGATTGATCTACTTTGCCGATGAAAGATTCACGAGTTCAATTTCAGTAATCAGTAGTTGATATTTTACATATCGACCATTGCCGTAGGTTGGATCGAAGTATCGAATTTGATCACTCGAAACAAAAAAATTGCCTTGTGTTATTTCATCAAATGTCCACGTTTCGAATCATAGAAATAAGTTTTAGCAATTTTAGCAATTTTAGAAGAAGCGGATATTCGACCAGAATAAATGTTAGTTCTAAAATTCATCGCCAGGCGGCAGAACTTCTCGATATCAAAATGAAACTGGGTTTTCCGTCGAAACAAAAAATTCTCGCGATTATATTTCACATTTCAAAAAAGAAAACGACGATGAAGTACGATTTTATTTCGGTCTTTGTTACGTCGGTCCTGCACATATTAGATCACCCATTTTGAATTTTGACAATCCGAACCTCCAATTTTTATTCGGCGATTCAATATCAATTTTCGAGTTTGGTTTATCAGCCGCCGTATTGGATCCATCATTTAAAATTTTTTAGACATTTAAACGATAGCCGATACGAAGTACACGAATATGTACGTAATTTGAGCTAAACATCTTTTTCCTTCGTAACATTATTCCTTTTTCTTTTTACACGATACGCATTTTTGGAACTCAGTCCGTCATTTCGAATCTTCAAAATCTTCAAATAAAACTTTTAACGATCATCGATTGTTTATTCGAATTCATCGAAGAGTCCCGAAAAAGGAGGCTTTTCAAGATTCAAAATGGCGAATCCAATGTGGATGATCGAATGCAAATGAAAATAATGTCCTTTGAAAAAAAACTTTTGAAAAGGTATAGGGAAGCTCGAAAAAAAAAGTGGACAGAGAGAAGAGATTTATTTCGTCTTTCCGAAGATTTAGAAAGAGTCCGAGATAATCCCTGTTATCAATAAAACGTCAAGATCAAAGTTGGTCTCGGCTTTCTGACGAATAGCTGCGGCACCGTTCCTCCAGTAAATAAAAAAGTTATTTCGCTGCTTGGCGCCAGAATATATACGAGGACACGATGACAACGAGCTGTCTACACAGATTTCCGTGTTTATATTTAGCTGATGGGTATTTTCGGGCATCTAATGGTATTTTTGTTTTTTATTCCCCCGTTGGGAATAGTGATAGACGAATGTTGTGTATGCTCTATTTCGAGCCGAAGCGATTGCCGTTCTAGTTTACGAACTTTTAGCTAATTGCGACTTATGCCGTATATACGACGATTCTTATCCGTCTTTTATAATTGTTCAAGAATAAAATAGGTTAGGTTTCAGAACAGTAATGGGATAATGGATTCAGCAGTGAATTGAATATAACTCCCGTTTCTAGACTTTTCGTCTAACGGGTTTAAGATCACGGTATCTAATAAATGAAAAGTGTATCGAAATGAATTCGGCAGACTGAGAAAAGTTGTACTAGATTCTAGACGTTTTGATACATTGAAATCGCAGGACAATCTTTCGAAATGATGTACGCATTTCAATCCGTTTTAATTCAAAATTAAAAATTTGCATATAAATTGAATCGGGAATACTATTGTCAGACACAAATGTATTGAGAAGCATTGAAAATTAAAACAGGCCCTGGACAGCGATTTCCAGTAAAAACTAAATAAAGTAAATGCCATTTAGTTTTTAGACAGAATCTGAGATTTTACGATTAGAAAACTATTCAAGTATGTATCTAGTTTCTACGAATGGAGCCTCGAGAACCTCGGCCATATGTAAAACATAACTTCATTTCCTATGCGTTATTGAAATGTATCACTATGGTTGTTTTCGGTCGCTTACAAGCACCTATCGTCTCTGTCTATTGTATTTGATGCATTACGTATAATCTGCTCGAGTAATAAGTTACTACGTAGAATTTACATAATTTCTAAAAGAATTTGTCTCACAATTTTAAAGATTTATTAGTTTATTTTTATTTAAATGCATTTCAATGTACATTTAATTTCTAGATTTTTAAACTTTAAGAATTTCTCGAATGTCTAGATTTTATTATTTATGGATTTCCCACGTACATTCGAGCGTAATTTCATTAATGTATTGATATTTTTCATTTATAAAATCGGATCGAAATGCATTCGTACAATTCAGACAAATTATTTTTGACGGACAAAAGGAAGGATTAAGAAATAACGAAAAGAAGGCATTAATCATTTGGAACGAATAATTTCCGATTGATTCGTAAATGTATCGAAATAGATTGAGTGCAGAAAATATTCATGAATTTCCAACGAAGCGCATTCGTGTGAATACTCTAATGCGTTCCAATAGCATTTAAAGCCCAAAATAATGGTTCTAGGAAAAAAACAAGACCTGGAATACAATGGACCGGGGATAGAAAGCCCTGGACATAAGGACCCTGTCCGCCCCCCGCGGCTAAACGTGCAAACTAACCTAACACAACCGCTATAGGTCCCTGCGTGGACCCACAGATTTTGCGTCATTTTGGTTTTAGGCCCTAAAACTGTCACCCCTATTTACCGAGGGATGATTTATATATGAGGATTTTTTTTCCATATACTCCATTTATAATTTTATTAAATCCTCTGCATTTCAATTAATACGAATACAAAAGTAATCATGACGTACAATTAAAATTAATCGATTGTGCATTAAAACGGATTGAAATCTATTCCGAAACGGAAGACGCGGTTCGGAAAAGTTTATTCTAGATTTTAATTTATTGAAAAGCATAGAATTCAATTTATAAAGATTGTCCAAGAAAATGTATATAAAGACAGAAGGTGTCTCGAAATGTTTTGTAAAAAGTGCAATTGATTATACCACGGATGGTTATGCAACAGTGTAGTACTGGATTTTACGTACACGAATCATATGTTTTCCTACTTTTTTTCGACGGCCCCATGCCGTACATCCTGTAGACCCACGTAAAAATATGACGGAATCATGCGTAGTAAAATGTCATGAACTACACAGATATCTATATCCGTGAATGTCCCCAATTGCTTTGCCGACGATGAAAGCCATTTCGTTTGTTTTGAAAACAAAGGCTTATGCTTTCCAACTTAATTATCTCTGATTGAGTTACTTCTCTATTAAATTTTCTTTTAAACGAATAAAATTTGATGCATAATGGGATTTTAACGTCTTCCATTTCGGCAAGAATTTAGAGATTAAATCAAATTGTTTTGGAGAACGATAAAAGTAAAATAAAAGAGAAACGAACTCGTGGATTGAATTTAAACCTTTTTTTTAATTTGTTGCTTGTTCCCATGCCTCTTCCTCTTATAGTGTTTTCTTTGTTAGTAAAAACCGATGAATGAGTGACATTTTCATTTACGACCTGCCTGGGCGTGAAAAGACCATTTGGAAGTTGAGGAATGAATACAGAATTAGGATGTATATAGAAATGTATTGAAATGCATTAAATTCTGAATCCATTAATTTATAAATCCATTTATAAATAAAAAAAATTTAATAAAATTAATTACATAAATTAATGTAATTAAATTAAAATTTCATTTTTTTTCAATATCTATTTATAAATTCATTTTCGACTACTGGGAGAAAACAAACAAACGTACAATTCATAGAAAATGTTAGGAAACGTGAAATTTTATGAAATTTGAAGGAACTGTGATTGACACGAAAGGGCAAAGATATTAACGAATATTCTCTTTGGAAGTCTGTAGGTTATTAAAAGTAAGTAAAAAATTGCGATAATTGTTGTAGGACCATAATGATGGACGTACAAATTCCGAATAGTTAAAGAGGTCAAGCAAACATTAAATTTATTAATTATTGACGTTTTATAAAAACGCGAGGTAAAGTTCAACAAAAAGTATCGGAATATTAAGCATTTGCTGAAAATTGAGTAACATTTTTCAAATTGAGGAGTTTCATACGAATGTGTGTGAAATTTAAAAGAATTATGAAAACTTATTGGATTAAATTCGGAATAATAATAATTTTAAAAATTAACAAATTGAAACGAAATTGAAAATAACTTTAAAAAAAACGTATGTACATTAGGAAATTTACAGAAATTTGAGAAAATTACAAAAAGAAAAGAAATTTTGCTAAAACTGAAAGTATTTCCAATATTTTAATATTTTCAAAATACTTTTAATGTTTTTATTTGTTTAAGTATTAAAAATACTTTTAAAGTGTTTATAACAATTAAATAATTAAAAACAGAAGAAATTTTTTAGAAGGGTAAAATTACAATATCTCTACCATTATCAGATGTAAATTTTTATATAAATGAAAGTAGTACAAAAAATAATATAAAACATAAAATATAATAAAAACAAAAAAAGTTAGAACATAAATAAAAACGAATAAAATCCAACTAAGTAAGAAAAGTACAAAAAAATTCATGAATTTATGTGTAAATAAGAAAAGTGAATTAACAAAAATATAAAAAAAAAAAATGTAAAAAATCATTTTCATCGAATAACGATAAATTATGAGAATTCCTCAACTACTTAAGGAAATTTGATGACAAGTAGTGCAGAGTTTATTAAACGACTGAAAATATTTACATTCAGGTATCACGATATCATAAATATTTTTAGATCAGACAAACGTTGACAAAAACAATTCTAGCATATAATACCGATAATTTCATAAACATGCAAACGACAAAAAAATAAATAAAAAGATACATTTCATAATTTATTATGTTTTATGTAATACGTTATTAAAACAAAAAGTTAGTTATAATAAAAATTAGAAAACCCTGGAAAATGTAGAGCAATGAATTTAAAAATTATTTAAAAATTTATAAAAAAGGAGACAAAATTGACTAAAAATGAAAAATTACATCTTCCAAATAATAATAATAATAATAATAATAATAATAATAATAATAATAATAATAATAATAACAATAAAAATAAAGATGTCATAATAAAAATGTATAAAGATATAAAGACATAAATAAAGATGTCATAATCAAAATAAAAATGTCAACAAAGGTTGGTAATTTAATAAAGAGTTAAAAATTGGTATAAATGCTACCAAAATTTAGAGCATCGACAAATCATGTAAACAAAACGATATTGCCAAAAATTAATGGGATTTATTAATGAAATTAAGAACGCGGTAAATAATTTATGTATGTTTACAAAAAATTTACGAATATGTCGAAAGGATTCAGAATTGTCTTGACCCATTAATGCCTGAATAGCAAAAATAAACAAATTTACAAAATTTTGTCGGCCATATTGCAAATCTGACTAAAGATTCGTAATCAGTGACTACAAATATTCATGTGTGCGATGTTATCGATTCTTTTTCTCAAAAATTTTATACTTTTTGACCTCCTATTGCCTCTGCCATTTTGAATTTTGCAAATCTGATGGAAGAGTTGTAATTAGCGAGGCCAAAAATAACTCTGACTAAACCTTGTTTTGAATTGTTTTAAATGCAACAAGAAATTTCGAAAAAAATGAGTCATTTCGTTAAAAAAAAAAAAAAAAATAATAATTATTAATTATTGTACAGGTTTAAAAATAAAAAGCAATACAAATTTTGACGAGATTAGAAAGTGCATGGATACTTTAAACCAGATGCCGACATTTGCGCGCGTGATTTTTAAAGGGGGTTATGCAAATAGTCGATGTAATATATGGACAATAAATCACAGGATGTGCCGCGGTATAACGATGTGTAAATTATCGAATATATTACGTTAATAAACCTTGAAAAATATGCATTTACATTTCACAGAGATTTCACCGGCGGTACACTTGGTCTGGCATGGGTGGCATCCGCATCCGGGGCATCCGGCGGCATTTGCGAAAAATACAAAACGTACACCGAAACCGTGCGCGGAATGTACCAATCGACCAAAAGATCGCTCAACACCGGCATCATCACCTTCGTAAATTACAACACGAGGGTTCCGCCGAAAGTCTCACAGCTGACCCTGGCCCATGAAATCGGGCACAATTTCGGCTCGCCGGTAATAATACGAAAATTTTGAATATCCATTTAATTGTAAAATTGGTTCGTAAATAGTATATTACCTAACGAGGGCGTAAAGTGTACTTTTACTCACGAGTTAGGTATTCTATTTTTTTGTTGTATTCGGGTGTTATATTATATATATATATATATAATTTATGGATACTGACTGGTTCCATAAAGAAACGGTTTCAGGACGATACCATTCTAATCACCCATTAAATTATAAAATTAGTGTAATATTAAGTTTAATCGATCGTGCAGTAAAATTGATAGAGAACGGCTGTCCTTAAAAACTTATTATCCAATGTATTCAGAAAAAAATTCATAATTTTTATTATGCAGGTCAAATATCAAGTCGAAAACAATAGAAACGAGTTTTCATTAAAACAACATCTGTGCCTTACATACAAGGATTTACTGTACTTTAAATTACTACAAATTAAAGAACAATAACATTCGAGTTGTTTCGATTCTAGTCAACAAAAACATTGGAAAAATTAGACCACATAAAGACAACCTTAAAGAGGGGAAACATAGTTGTGTCGTTTATCAAATTCCATGTGCATACTGCGATAAGATTACACTGGGTTTAACTTGACACCGTGTACAAACATCACATAATTTTTATTACAAATCAATTAAAATTTTAGCAATTGAAACAAAAATCATAAAAAAAAAAGAAAAGAAATATAGTTTAATACAAACAAATTTAAGAAATAATAGTTAATTTATAAATCTGATAACAGATGGCATATTGACGTATACATAGAAGTGACTTAGCATTTCCTTAAATGCGCGTATGTTTCTGCTTGTTTTCATCATATATATCGTTTATTTCTGAAGAGGGTCCCCACACAATAGGACCGAAACTTCAATTTATTTATTTATTTATTTAGTAAAAGGACTGTATTTAATTTCAATATTATATAAAAATAAACTTTCAACATTCGTAAAACGAAAAATTTGATAACAATGCTTAAAGTACTTTAGATGCCTCGTATTCATGACTTAAAAGAATCATGCGTAAAGTTAATTGCGTAGCATTTTAACTTTGCACACCTTAAAGTACTTTACACGCTAACTTTTACGCACACAATTACAAAACGTATATAATTAAACGCAACTTTTGATAATTTTGTTAAAATGTCAAATAAAGTTTAACGTTATGTTCATATGGAAATCCTTGTAAGGCGTTAAAACGATGTCGAAATGACATGGTGTTTCTCCCCTTTTAGTTTTTTGTTTTTTGTTTAACGAATTCAAATTTCTTTTACCGACAGCACGATTTCCCTTCCGAGTGCAAGCCCGGTGGTTTGCTGGGCAATTACATAATGTTCGCGTCGGCCACGAGCGGCGATCGTCCGAACAATAGCAAATTTTCGAGGTGCAGCATCGCGAACATCAGCAACGTCCTGGACGCGATCGAAGACAATAAAAAGAAGAACTGCTTCACGGCGTCGGCCGGCGCCTTCTGCGGCAACAAGATCGTCGAAGCCGGCGAGGAGTGCGACTGCGGCTACGACGACGAGGAGTGCTCGGACAAGTGTTGCTATCCGCGGCAAGTTTCCGATCTGGAAAAGATCAAGAACGAAACGGCGAAAGGTTGCACGCGGAAGAAGGACACGCAGTGCAGGTAATTTTTAAATTTTCCGATATGAACAATTCGGAGTTTTGTTTGAAAATTAAATACAAAAAATAAAAAAAAAAAAAATAAAAAAGACAAGATAAGAAAAAAAAAAAACAGGTGATACCAGGTATCGGACAATTGGACTATATTTCCATTCTCGAAATGAAAACGTCAAAGCTCGACCGATAGGCGTGAATAATCGCACAACACCTTTTCTTCCGTGTTCCCGAAATCCGCCGCGACTTTACGGGGTGTTCCGCTTCGTGGAAGAGGGCAAAATCTATTATTTTTTTCTTCTTTCGGTTTTCAGCCCTAGCCAAGGACCATGCTGCTCGAGCGACTGCCATTTCGTTCCACTCAGCAAGAACGCCAAGTGCAAGGCCGAATCCGACTGCAGTTACGATTCGGTTTGCAGCGGGAAGTCCTCGGAATGCCCGTCACCGCAGCCCCGTGCTAACAAGACGAAATGCAACGAAGGCACTCAGGTAAAATGACAATAAATACATTTATTGGATAATTAGCGGACGGGTACTCTCTCTCTCTCTCTCTTCCATCCGGGGGTCGGCAACGGTGATTGCTTTATTGCCCGAGAGTCAACCGTTCTATATTTACCCTGGCGTTACGTCAGCTTTGTCAGTTCTTAACGTTTTATGGTTTTACGAAATAGGATGATGATTTATGGGACTCGTTCGTACAACAGTTGTATTTTGAATATGTAACAGGGGCCATTTTGGTCCGTTTAAACTGGTTCAAACTGGACTATTTATAATGTACTTAAAAAAAAAAAAAAACAATTACTTTTCCAGCTGTGTATAAACGGGGAATGCACCGGTTCGATTTGCCTGGCATGGAACATGACCGAATGCTTCCTGACGAGCAGCATCGCGAACATCGACAAGCGGAAGCTCTGCGAGCTCGCCTGCCAAAACGGCACGGACTCCAAGACTTGTCGCAGCACGAGCGAGTTCGCGAGCGACGTCGACCTGCCGGAGGGCGGCATCAGCCTCAGGCCCGGCTCGCCCTGCGACAACTTTCAGGGCTACTGCGACGTGTTCCTGAAATGCAGGGCCGTGGACGCGGAAGGCCCGCTGGCGAGACTGAAGAACCTTTTGTTCAACAAAGAGACCCTGCTGACCGTCGCTCAGTGGATCACGGTGAGTCTTTTCTCGGAAGTGATTTATCGAGCGATAAGCCACGCCTCGAAACGATCTGTTTTTTATTTTTTTTCTTTCTTTTTTTTTTTTAACGAGAAACACACGTGCCTAACGCTAAACAACGTCTTTGGTAATGATCGAAATATATAAGCTTGTCGTTCGTCGAATCGACGGATCCAACGACGAGAAACGAGAATATTCATCGACGATAATCGATCCGCAATTGTTTGCGCTTTATTCCAGGAATACTGGTGGGCAGTAGTGTTGATGGGCATCGCTTTCATCATATTCATGGGTCTCTTTATCAAGTGCTGTGCTGTTCATACACCGTCTAGTAATCCAAAGAAGCCTCCAGCGAGGCGAATCAGCGATACCTTACGAAGGCCGATGAACACGCTCAGGCGAATGGTAAGTTGCCTTATCTTTCGCTTAACGTTCATCTCGTACAGTTGCAGTGTCTCGCCATTTAGGCATTTTAAAGGTTTAACGTTTATGGTCCGTACAAACTCTAAAATAGTGAATAAATTCTGAAGAGGGCAGAAACACACAGCCGAAACGTTAAATTTTCTATTATTTGTATAAACATCACATTCTACATTCCGGTACGAAGAAGTACAATTACAAGAACATTTCACTTAAAGAAAAAAAAAGGGAAAAGAAGATATATAAATCATTGATTTTAAAGATTTTTATTTATATTTTCTTCAAAATATTATCTGCACGTATGAAAAAAATAAATTACGAATGCTTTCTTTAAACAGCGGCATCCGCACGGCGCCGTTCACGGGGTTCCGAGGCAATCACACGGTAGCCACGGGGTCCGAGTGTCCCACGGCTACAGCGAGGGTCGGAGTGCTCAATATTACCCCAAAGGTAAGTCTTCGGTATCGACTTTGCTTTCAATTCCAGTCTAGATCAGTCTCCGGATTAATGCTCGAACGGTTATAGTAACGTAAGATTTTGTATTCCTAGACATTGTTTATTTCCATACAAACCGTACATATGTCAGAATATTACATCAACCTGGAGAATTTCGTAAAGATGATTAGAAATCGAAGAATCAGAGTCACCAATTACATTGATGTAAATTTAAGAATATTGAAGAAACGCGCTAGACATGTTTTTTTGTAAATTTTTTGCCATCAATTTTGAGTCAAATAATTGAATTATTCCACGATATAAGATACAATTCTCATGAATCTTCTTAGATGGATCCCACGTCCTCTTTAGGTTAAAAACAGCAGACGACGAGAATCATTAGAATATTTTTAGTTTACATTGCCAGCCATTTTGTTAACCTTTTCAGGACGGGACTGGTCGATATATCGACCAGTCAATTATCATAAAATTTTCATATTTTGGGGATAATATTATGTTATATAATGTTG
>JAPYZR010002044.1:0-24677 GCA_030522945.1 Trichopria nigra
AAAAAAAATACCTTCATGTTGTCCAGGAATAGACGAAGAGAATGAGTGGTCAATTTTAAAAATCGGTCGAATAGATTTCCAACAAAAAATTCCCAAAATTGAAGAATCGGAAAAATTTTTGTTGGTAAATTCAATACTTCGCCGCCTTGCGTCAGGCGAAGTAATTAAGTCGCCATTTTTACAGAGGTCACAATTAAGATTGAAACGTCACTCCTAATGTGTAGTGACAAATTCACTCCAAGAAATTCGTCGTGTAACTCCAGTTCTTCTTACAATATTTCGAAGGTTACTTCAAAACACCCTGATGTGCGACAATAACGAAATGACTATATAATAATTAGTGCCGATAGGTCTGTCGTCGGAAAACGTGCAATACTTCGCTTAATCACCGTCGAGTTGCGTGACTGGGTACGAACTCGCGTGCCAAGTGGTGGCCTTATGAGAGGGCGATAAAAACAGGTCGTTACATTTGTCAAAATCAGAAGATATTGTGTGGCTGGACCGAACTAAACTGTGGGCGCGTGCCGAATTCGCTGCGCGCCGAGTTGCCGGGCGAGTGTCATTGAATATTAATGCTCCATGTCGGCTGCGGGCGCACTATTGGTTTATCGTGCAGCGTTATTTATTTTCCGACCACTATATATACTCAGCGTGTGAAGCGTTGCTTTGGTAGGCTTCCCGGCTCTTGCTTTCTCAGATCAATACCCGAAACATTTACGTTTTTCCGAATTTTATTAATTTCAATATTGTCTAGTCACAGCGACTTACTATAGGATTACGAACGATATTGGATTTATTTATACATATAAATATTCGCAATGGCATAAATATGAAACAGATTTTTTTGTGAGATGTACATATACACGTGATAAGAAGGGAATACGTTTCATTATATAGGTAATGTAATTATATTCATATCATTAATTACCCAATAAGAAATCTTGCAACAACATTAAAACAACCTTAAATTTTAAGATCTTAAATCTTAAGATTAACTGTTTATTATAACGTACAGGTAAAATCACAGGGCATTAATTATATTAATGTTACGTTAAGTTTCTTGTAATGAACCAATTCAGGTAACTAATGAACTGTCTCAATGTTAATATCACATATCTATAGTCTCTGTGATGAATGTTAAAAGACAAATTACTGATGGTTGTTATTGTGTTCGTGTTCCTATTAGGTCATTAAATTGATTGAAAAGGTTTTCACATTTACGTACAATTCGTAATACATAATTGCCCAGTAACGCATAATTTTTCAAGTACTATTATATATACAGAGATATTAGCGGATGTTTGATATTAATTGATTTACTTTAGATAATTTTGTACAATATTTGGAAAACGTGAAAAGCATTCGTTGAATGCATATATTTAATGATTTCACAAGTATTCATATAAGTTTAGTCGTTGTTGAACTCGTTCCATTGTCCGTACATGCATTGAGATCGGAATTGATAGTCGTTTCTTGTGATTCAACCATTGCTTATCTCCACTCAAAAGGATAGCAATAACTTGTACTTATATATCTAACGAAATAACTATATCGTAAACTTTCTTATTTGGATTTCTTTGCTACACATGGGAAAATCATGAGATAAAGATGTATAGACCTTACGTATTATACTTGTTAATCTTGACGCATTATATTTTTATTCAACTATAGTTATTTCTTTTGTCATTAAATTGCATGTACGACTACACTATTTGCACACATACGTACTTTGGACGTCCACTATGGACGTACTTTTGCTTCCATTGAAAGTCCATGTTTCATGGACGTCCAGTGTACGATTATTGGACATCCAATGAACGTGTGCCATGGATGGAGTGGACGTACTTTAGACGTACTAGTGCTATTTGGGTGCTAGTAAAAATTCAACGGAAATTTTATTTTATTACATAAATCGAAAGGCATTTCATGTAAGGACATGATGAAGTAATTGATTAAACATATATCCTATTTGTAAATAAATTGATTTATGTTATGAAAATTGAAGTCAATGCTTGCGTCAAAATAAACTGGGAAAATATCCGGGAACAAGCCTTTAATTTTAATAAGCCGATACACTCTAATGCATTCACATAACATTATCAAACTTGCGAAAAAGAAACGAGGAATTTCAGACTTGATCGATTCGTATATATATATATATAGTTTCTTCGGGAATTGCAATTACAAGCGCCTAGAATTTACGATTATACCGGAACATATTCAGTGTGACGTTTGTGTCTGTTCGATTTTGCGTCATGCACATAGCTAGCATTCGCGGTACCGTACGTGTCGACGAGTAGTATAACTTGCATCCTTGCACTTACAGAATACATTGGCACAAATATGTGTGTAAAGTATAAGGCTTGAAGTTAATTAAGGTTAATCCGACTTTCGAAAGTAAGACCCTGGTAGAAATGAAAACATTTCTTAGCCAATTCTTAGACAGTTCAGATATTTACCATGTTAAAGGCATAGGAGAAATGGATAGTGTAAGAAACTTGAATCAGTATAGAATCGAATCTTCTTTTTTTGTTTGCTGTTAATTTCAGGTGCGATAACTAACTTGTTATATATTCAAAATTAATATAAGGATTGATAATGTATTTTTAGAAATTAGTTAATTCCTTTAGTTATCATAAATAATAAAGCTTTTGGACCCTATCTTCTCAATACCACCATCATTATCATCAGATATTATCAATATAGCATCAATGAATTTTGATTATATAATTTTAACACGGTCTTTATTACATTCCTATGCCATTCATAGAAAAATGTTATTGTTATTGTTTATACTGAATGTATGTACAATGTTCGTTCATTAACTGTTATTATATATATAATAGATCCTTATATATATCAATTGCATCGTATTACCAGGCTCGTTATAATGTCATTAATTGCATCGGCTAATTTGCTCCCATGTATACGCGCTATTGTCCGAGCAATTATGGTCGATCTCCTTCGAAGGACCCTCAAAATAATCGACGTAGTGTATGCGTTTGCCGTATTGCGAATCATAGGGCACCCAGTACCACCGCCATCAGTGGCACCAGCAAGCGTAGCAGCGCGCATATATAGTAAAGCAAACGTTTGCAGTTGCTAATCAACCTCGCATAATGCCGCGCCGATACATACACCCACAAACAGCCCGCGGCATTTTCACGGTACGCCACACGCCCCCGCCCCCCCCCCCCCCCCCCCCCCACCCCCCCCCCCCCCTCGACCCCGCCCCGCCCCAACATATCGGAGGCGATTTCCTCGTCCACCCGCCCGCAGCGCCGTATCGCCCCGAATGACGTAACTGCGGAACGACGGGTCTACGTTAAACACCAATACAGGCACAGAGCCACTGGTACTTGGGCTGTGCCAATATTTTGCTAAGGATATGTTTGCACGGGCTGTGATGTAGTGGCACAGATTGGATTTGAAGTTTATAAGGCGGAAATCTTTGGGGATACTCGCGCCCCTGCTCCGCTTCCTTATATGCGAACTGCCCGCACTTGGATCCATCGGGGATGTTTGACTCAATAAAAGGGTGTGGTATATTTTGACATTCTCTTTTGAATTTGTCTTCTGACATTTTTTCTTCGAAAGTACTAGAGAAAAATGTTATGTAATTTTCACAATATACTAAATCAACGGTTCGCTTCAAATGGACGGTATTAAATTCCATGTGGATATGTAATGTCATCACGCATTAAATTCCCATAAGAATCCGCCAGATGTTGATTCTTTTATTAAATTCACAAAAAAGAAAATTGCCTTTTAATGCGTCTACATTAAGTTCATTAGTTTTAAAAAATTGCATGAAATTTCAGAATTTATTAACTGTACACAGCAAAAAATTAATTACGAAATTTAAATGGTTATCAGTAAAACAAAACTGAGCGTGTATACGAATCGTAACAATGAAACATATATACCAGAAGGTTAGTTTATAAATCTCACTAACATCACAATATCGGAGAATGTAAAGGAAATCGTCGGTTTAGGTAATAAACATGCATTTCCAATACCTGAAAGCAAACAATTAGTATGTTATGCATATAAAGGGCGTGTGAATTATATGAAAGAATTTTTTTCCATTTACAGTGTATGTGCCGCGATATTATCAATACAGTTTTGTTATTTCGTGAAGCAATTGAAAAGTAAATGTCGCTGTATATAAGTAAAGGACCTTCGGCAAGTGGTGTTTCGCACTGAAATGCATCCGTCATGAGCGGGATTTCTCGCGCGCATATGAATCAAATATCACCAAAACAAAAGGAATACAGGCACTTCGCAAAATCCTGACCTTATGAATTGTAAATGGAACAAAGAACCTGAAAATGGACGAAGGCTCGAATTCCTGAGCGAAGCCAGTACAGGGTGATGGATGAAACCGATCCTAGCCCAGAATCCGACTTTGTCCGCGAACCAAAGTATCATCAATAATCCGCGGAATGCTGACATCCGAGGAGTCAGGCATGGACACGAGCCCTCTACGCCGAGCTTCGCTAATGCGGGAGTGTCGCAAAACTCGAAATGCGCGCCGCCTTTCTCGAGTGCCGCTCGTTGCAAAACGCATCTCTTCATTTGTCAAATCCCGCTTAATGACGCCCACGCAGATTAACGTAGTGCGATGAAACTCGCCGATGCAGGAGATACTTCGGAGAAACGGTGTCTTCTCTTTCAGATCCATGATTGCAGACGTAAATGCCGTTATATTTCTTATTTATCTTGAGCAGCGTACATCTTCATGTCGACGTTTAAGATCGTTATTTAATATCGTTACAAGTCTTTTCGAGTGAATTTGCTAGTATTACCATTCTTTTTCCCCTTGTTTTCCTTTCCGTAAATTTAGAATTGAAAATTAAAAACGAAGGATCTTTTTAAGATGCTGTGTTTTCCATGCATTAGCTAATTTCTTATATGATGTGTACCCTTTACTAATGTTAATTTTACTAACCATTCAACGCTTTCGCGAGCAGCTCGATTTCTCTCACGTGGCCTACAAACAGAATTACTCGAAATCGCTCTTTCTTCTCCTCACTATACATTTGGGTAATATATATACTATTTTAGATAGGTAACTTTTAAATATTAGATTTATTACTCATCTGCAAGAAAATCACTCGCTATTTCTGCTCTACAAAGCTATGCGCTAAGGAAATGTTGCTAAGACACAGCAGTGACAAAAGGATCACTAAGCGAAAATTACCAACTTTTCCTCTCTTGATATATCTATGTTGACTTACATGATCCGTAAGCTTTTTCTGAAATACCTTCCAGTAAAAGCGGTATCGGGGGCGTCTATTTTTAGATCACGTGAAAGAAATCGAACTTCCCGCACAGGCTTTGAAGAAAAAATATTCGTCTTGATTTTGACCAGGTTGTGAATTTCCTCGCCTTTAATTCGCCGGAAAAGGACGATTCGGTGAATTCTTTTTCCAACTTCTACAAAGTGTGATTCAGAAATGTTTATAGATCGATCCGTGCATAACCCGCCACATTGTCAGAAACTCTGCGAGTATATACTTACAATATTCGAAAGTGTTAGCTCCCTAAACTGGTAGAGCTGACAATATGCACGTGCATTCAAATTAAATCCCCGTACTATCAACGGATATATTGACGGACTATTTATTAAATTTCTTTGAACGAGGCGCACTTTTATGGTGAAACATATACTTTGACAACGCATAAGAATAATTAATGATTTCTTCAATTTCAGACTGCACAGTTTAAATGGTGCCCAGACTTTAAATGAGTATTTCATCTGGCAATTGTAATATATGTATATACAGCCATTATACATCTTGTTGGTTTATTCAACTTTTCGCGTATAGGAAATCTGATAAAAGAATATGTTTGCATCGTCTATACATTAAACCGAAACGCATCCGACGGATACGACTACCCTTAATCGACCTGCAACCCGTAAATCCCGAAGCTTCGTCGACGCGATATTAGTATCGAATATTCCATCTGCATTTGCCGGAGAAAATATGGAGAACACAATTCGCTACTCCCCGACGGAACAGTCGCGCCACCGCGCACCGGATCGCAGCCGATGAAATGTTACTATATCGACCGCGCGCGAGGAGAACTCGTCGTTTTGAATGATTTCAAAAGCTTTTCCGCGTTAATATTGCGACGTTTCTGCACCATAATTACTGGCCGCGTGTATCAGACACGCAATCAAGAATGAATTATCGCATAACCACACCTCCGCTACCGGCGAACCACAACAATACGGACGCATCACGAGCAGCCACCCAACTGTCGATGATGTGTGTTAATAGTCCCTACTGGATGTCTCTCTCTCTCTCTCTCTCTCTCTCTCTATCTCTCTCTCTCTCGCTATCTTGCTTTCACTGTCTCGCTTTCACTATTTCTCTATCTCTCTGTCACCGCCCATTCACAACGTGAGTTTTGTTTTTTCTTGATTTTTCCTTCTTGCCGTGACATATTCGCATATGTATATTTGCCAAACTTAACCTTCATCATTTTCTTGTGAGAACAAGGCGATTTCATGCAATACTAAATACGAATTAATTTATATTATTAATGTATATGCGGAAAGGGGTTGTAAAAAAGTTTTAAATTCAATGAACCTATATATAGTTGTACAAAATTTTCCAATTTCAAAGCGAAATCGCATTTTGTACAGAAATGAAATTATATACGTGTGGAAAAATATATTTTTATTACGGTTTGTGTAAAGTACCACTATATCGCGCACAAGCGTTTAGTACTTTATAAAAATATCAATAAATTTACTTGAGTGTAGTCAGTCGCCTTCGGCTTGTTCAGCAAACCTTTACATTTGCGGAAAAGACTTTTGAGCACTTGTGTCAAAGTACATATAACACGTAAAGTACGTCACACGAGTACGGCAAGTAACAAAAATAATCGGGAACATATATCTAGAGAACGATCCAAAATCAATACGTTGATGTTCAAACGTAAGTTGAAATATCTTAGTATATTATCTATATAAAGAAACATATTTTTACTTAAATATCGTTTGTAGAAAAGGCCCCAGCATTTATCATTATATATAGTTAAGAACCAAGTTATAACCTTCATTTATGTTTTTAAATAAATGTCAACATTTCAATAAAAGATCCAAATATGCAAAATGGTATGTCATGTAGCATGTACGAATCGATGCCTATTGCTAGGAGTGTAATGGTTCCCACATTCCAGGTGTATAATAATGGAAATTTGCGATAAGAGCATAAGTGCATAAAGCCCCTGTAATAGTACGAAAAGTCCTACTTTACGTATTATTGCGCAGAAAATGGCTCTATATACACGTTCTTATATGAAAACTTTAATAAGGAAGAAAATTTTACTATATAAGGAGTAATTTTACGCCAATTTAACTGTTACAAACAACGCATTTTTTGCGTTTATATGTATAGTATTTTACTAAATTGTTTGTATTGTCGAAGGTAAAAGTACTATATTGGCAAAGACAAAATCATAAAAAGAAATGCAGTGCTCGGAAATTCGTGTTTTTTGCAAATCTAAACTCCAAACTAAATTGTTTACTTTTTATCAGCGCATATAATACTATATAATAAACTGTGCGTTAAGAAAAATGTTATTGACCTCAATCAATGAAAAATAAACAAATTTGAAGAAATCAACATTAATGCATCTATTCTATTTGATTCTCTTAGCATGAAAAATAATTTTTTATAAGTAATAACTTCTGTCAGCTTTTTGAAACTTTTTTCTACCGTCGTAAATGCGCGTTACAGCAATTCCTGCAATAATAATAGCTCCTACAAACGTGCTTGAAGCTGGCGGCGACGGCCACATAAACAGCCGTCAGCGACACTTCGCGTACGAGGATCCGCTTTATATTGGCGCAGGTTACGATCTTGAATCGCCCTCGGATGCTGTTCGGAGGTCGCTTTATCCCCTGTGATTTTTCATGGATTATTGTTTTAAGACTAGTCATATAAGATCCTGAGATTACGTTTCGCAGCACGTACATATACGAAACTCAAAGCCGGAAACACTGAAAGCGACGATGTGAGAGGCGAGTTCATTTCCATTCCGACTTCTTCTTAAAAATCAATTTCTAACGTTGCCTGGAACTTCCTTCTAAAGAGGCTTACGTATGATCGATGCTTTTCCTAAATTTCAGGCATTTGCACTATAAAAAAGTCCTTGCGTGACTTTCCCCGCGTGGTTAAATCGATAAACGTGTTTGATAAATGTAATTTGCTAAAATGTGCATTACGCACTTATACATTTGTATACTTGATGATTATATAAGGACAAGTATAAATCATTGTTAATTATATTAAATATTATATATATATATATATATATATATTACTTAAAAATTTTACTTTATTTTACTTAAAAATGTGTATTTAAAAAATTGATATCTTTCATAATCAAAATTTACTTACTTCAATGTATCCCTACACCTTATTTATTATGTAATTATATATTAAAACGTCATTATAATACATTAAATGTTATTGCGACATACATTTTTTAATTTCTTTTGCTACGTGGAACGTGGAGATGGAATAAGTCTCGAGTAAAACTTTTCCATTATATGAACACATTATATTAATCTTTCCATTTCAAAACGATTTAAACTTATAGTTTCCGCAAAGACTCATGTGATTTCGTTCAATTTTTGTACTTATACCTTCTATGGTATTTTAGTAAATCGACTTGTAAATTGGTAGGTTGCAAATATTATAATTGCATTTTTGTCGTTGTTAATTATGTTTAAATAGTTTATTGGAACGTATTTTATGGTGTGTTTAAGGTGTTTGTAACTTCATGGCCTCATAGCCATCAATACACCTTGAGTTAAAAGTTGGCGTTTTATTTCAATTTATTATTTCAAATTATTGCCGATAACATTGATGAGAGAGATGCGTACATTGTATTGAAAAATACTGTATCAAATGGAATATAACGTATATAAGATTCTGATTAATTTTGTAGTGCGGTTTATTTTTGTAAAAATAATAAAAAGCCAAGATTCATGGAGCGAAGCATCGCTTTAAGATGTCGAGTAATTATATGCTTTTGTAAGAAATTAAAGAGTAGGGGATGGGAGAACATTTCTACAAGGACGGCACGGGCAGCGGAATCTTCCTCCGTCTCCGGACTCTCTTTCAGATTTTTTATCTGGAACACTGCCGGACGACCGGGAGTCTCTAGCCGTAAAAGCCGAAATAACTCTTGGCTGTCTGATGGCCGACGACCCCCGCCCTCCATACGGACAATATCGGGCCGGTAATAAATTCGCAATTTCCTTATTACGGGTAATGCCCCGGTCGGTCGAGCGCTTGGATAGCTGCAGCTCAAGCGCGGTGGGGCCACGCTCGTATAAATATCCCGGGTCCCGGTGATCCCGTGACTTCCGGTCAGCCGCAATGACTTACGCCGCCTAGGGGTGGCTGTTGGCCGGGATTCCAGCATGCCAGCTAGCTACCCGGAGCACTGCCAGCCAGTTCCGACCTATTCGTGTGAGCACTGCGTATATTCGTACGCGGTCCTCGCTCAGACTCGCTCGCGAAGAGGGCGACGTTCGCGATGGAATTTGTCCCTGTGGTTCCGCCCTCGGATGACCGCTGATAAATTTACTGGAGTTTATCCCTCACTCACGCTCTCACTCTCTCTCACTTTGCCTCTCGCTAACTCGTTCTTCGGTTTTTTTTTACTCTCTTTCGCCCCTTATTCTTATTCCGCTTTCTGACTTTTATTCGCCGTTTTTGCGTTTCGAATCAGATATTTTTACTTTGATGTTTCTCTCCGACATGCGCTCTTTACATCGATAACGATAGTGCGGTTCGCCGGTTATACGCGTGTCCAGTGATTGTCAATCCAAAAGATTTTCATTCAATGTAATTCTTTGTCGGCAAAGAGCGAATTGTATTCTCTCTTATATTACAAGTGTTTTACGTATTTTTCAAATTTATACGAGAGTCTCAATTAAAATGAGCCATATGAAACATTTATATAAATTTTAACGACGTAGCTATATAACCGTACAAAATCTACCTATATATAGTCCATGTCCATATATTCTCCGCAAAGGCCATTCGTATGATATCTTCATAAGGTCACTACTGGCATGATAAATGAAGCTGACATTTTGATAAGAAACGAAACTACAACCGAAACTAAAAGATGCACGTAAATTTGAAACCCAATGCCATAAATTATATTTGTAACGTGCTTTATGACCAAAAAATGGACTTGAACCGTATTGGCGTGGAGTTTCGAAAAGTTTTGAAAATACGCGATAAAGTCCTTCTCTCTTGTACATCTCTCGATCTCTCATTTCTATCTCAATGTCTATATCTATATTTATCTCCCTCGCACTCTGTGTTTTTGTATAGCTGACCACCAACTTTTCCATACGAGTGATTGCACTCGGCTTACTTCGAATTGAGCCACAGATATACAAGACGAATTTAACTCGACGAACAAGCGTGCGCATTTATTCGTAGTGATGGGGAAGGGAAGAAACGGTCGTAAAGCCGGAAAAAATGAGGAACTTTCATATTGCATAAAGCACGACGTTTCGGGATCGCTGATTGAAGCTCCGATCCTAATGCATCCTGTGCCTGTGATCCGACTCTCAAACTTCAAGCACTATAAAATGAATAATATGGTTTACATTGTAAAACGCAGATAATACCTATATTTCGAATATTATTGTGATTATTTATGGAATGCTTAAATTAAAAAAAGGCTGATAGTATCTAATTGTAATTATATATAAGAGGCAATTCATATATATGTAGTACAAATGGTTAATGTAACCTGTCTATACCTCGTTTAAGACCACGTGATGTCTTGCAGCAACATTGAGCGATGCAACTTCCTAACCCCTTTTTTCCCTTTTCCTTTCAATAATCTGATAAAGCTGGTGTCGGAAAAGTAAGAAAAATCTCAAATAATTGCGCTATCGCCAACAATCTTGAAATGGTTATAATTCTGCAAAAAAGAAAGGAACTAAACTTTTATGTCTTGACAGAATTACCTTCGGAAACTTTTTTGAATAAGCTTAGTCGATTCAACGTTAATTTAATCCTCCCTCAAAACTCTCAGTCTCCTTGACTTAAAGGATCGTGATTATGGTCAAATGATATATAAGTGTTACGTATTCATTGAATTCTTTCAAGTCCAAACCTTTTCTTTAAACGCATTTAGGAGATAGTTAGGTGCCATTAAATAAAATATATACACCTTGTTTTCCTTGACGTGAATACATAAAGAAAGTTTTGTGTCGAATAAATTGTCTTTATTACAAGATAATTCCACAAGAAATTTCTTAGCGCCGTGCAATTCCCAGCTTGCCAAAAAAAAAAACAAAAAAAAAAAAACAAAAAAAAAATGGATATCACGCTTCAATAAGACAAGCAATATCGTGATGTCCCGGAGCAAAGGAATAAAGTCTCAGGGTTGCTCGGGGTTTCTGCTCCTCCGGGCTCTTTATTGCTGTTGGATCATCGCGCCTGCATCACATTATGGGGATGATATCTTCATACTCTCTGTACGATTCAACACCTCCGCACGCGCACATATGAATCTATATTAAATTCACGCATGTGTACACTTACATGGCTTAGTATAAGTAATTCAAGTATAGGCGCGGAATGTCGTAATTTCATT
Source organism: Trichopria nigra (assembly GCA_030522945.1). NCBI lineage: Eukaryota > Metazoa > Arthropoda > Insecta > Hymenoptera > Diapriidae > Trichopria > Trichopria nigra. The sequence continues at coordinate 11,653 of JAPYZR010002044.1, forward strand.
CGGAAAACTTTAAAAAGAAATATCTCTACTGCAAGTTAGCAATATTTTGCTGTTGACTCGAAATAGAAATCGGGTATTTTACCATTAAATTAACTATATATGCAGTATATAATTATATCTGAAGGAACCGATATAAAAATACTCAAGTATACATATAGTCTCGTGAACGTATGTTTTTTCAGGTTAGATCGGAATATTCCTCATTCGGATTAAGGGTTCACTTGCATTCGCCATTCTGCAAAGATTCCGATGCTCGGTGCAAATATTTCAAATTTCCTAGCGATTATTAAAAATTCTAATCGAATACATATAGTTACCTACGTTAAACATTTCAAAATCTAGAAAAATGCGTGACAACGCGCAATAAATTTTACAATAAGCAAGTTCATTATATCCCTATCCTTCATATCTGACATCTTTCAATTAATATATGCGCCGAGGCATTTTTCATTTCGCATAAATATATTCACGCGCATTCGTATTTTCATGTGAGCGTTCGCATACAGGTGATGCACCAGAGAAACGTCGAGTACTAGAGATATGCCGGATATGCCAGAGGGAGTATTGCGAATGACGGCTTCCGTTCAATAATTCCTTTATGTTCTGAGAACGCAGTCTCTCTCATATACAGCTTATACGTACGTGTTCGTCTTATTTTTGAGATTTCTTTCCGAGAGGAATCGGGAATTCGCGCGCGCACACATTGTGCCCAAGCTTCGTCGAGAGGTGTATGAAAATGGGCGAGCAATCACGTCCTCCAGCACCGGGCGGGAGAAGTGCCGAAGGATTGACAATTTTTAATAAAGTTCTTCGACGTTTCACGTATGATAAGCCAGATGAGATATTTTGCCAAATTGTCGTGCCAAAAATTGACACGAATTAAATAAAAAAAAAGCGTCATAGGTCTCACTTTTTGTAGATGATAACGGAAATGGGTAATTAAAATCTGACAAAGACTCGTTTCGAACCGGAGAGAGATGCGACTGTAGTAATCTGGCATCAAAGCGATAAACGGCTGACACACGTCGCAATATTCGTGCCTACGGCACTAGCGATGAGCATCGCGGCATTGGACGCCGATAGTATTCAGGAAGAAGCATCATCGGTGAAGCGAATAAAGGCCCGATCACGCGTGTAACGCGCGGATTATTAATCGCAGAATAATTAGACGAGAGAGACGCCCCACCTGCGGCTGCCGCAGTCGAAGCGCTATTGGAGCCGGAGCCAAATCCCCTCTTTCGGGCGACGAGCCGAGTTATTGGCTTCGCAGATTTGCGCTAATGTGTCTTCCGATAGTTCATAACGTTAGGCGTTCGTGATTTACGGAGCTGTGATCTCGTAAACCTCACCTCACCGCGCTTCTATCTTTCAGCGACAGCTGTCGCGACTTTGATGCTTTGCCACTGCCAGTGTACTTATTACGTAATGAAAATAAGTTAACGAAAATGATTCAAGTTTTTTGTTTGAACTCTTACAAAAATAGGGCGAAAATCAAGTGAATGAACATTGTATACTGGGAAAAACACTGGGTGTACTGACCACATAAACTATATAGTTGATGGCTGAGATATTGCAGCAGGGGTTTCAGAATTTTGTTTTTAAAGCAACATCAAAGGAGATCACAATTTTCGATTTCACGTCTTTATAAAAAGAAAGGTATATCAATAGGTATAGGTGAAGTAAAAAAAATCCTTTGACCGAAAACAACTTACAGTATTTGATACTATCATACAGTGACCAGAACTGTAGTTTGTAATTGGTCGGCCCCCTACTACGTTTCGCCTTGCCACAACTTTACTATATATACAATTATATAGAATCCCAATATATATATGGAACCCGACATATAAGCAGTTTAGATGCAGAATAGTTTCACGTGAAGGGCCGATATACTGGATGGGTTGGAATGATATATTGCTTCAGAGGATTACGGGCATTGGGTAATATAATGATTGCGTATTAGCCGTGCCTCATTTCCAAAATCAATCTTAAATAAAAATGCCTTGTTTCCCAAGTAGAAATCAGTTTGTGGACCCAGCTTTCGCCCGGATATTTAGAAACAGATTTCTACTAGGGTTACTCTTCACATTTAGTCAACTGCCGGAAGTAGATGAAATCATTGTAGCGACATTTCGAATTTGAATGGCAATATGTTCAGTATTGAAAAGATGAAGCATATAGCTATAGCTGCAAAATTAGCGCAATAAAATTCGATTTAAGGGGGTTCTAAAGTACAACTTTTATCGACAAAAGGCATAAATTACGTAAATACATATTAAATTTCGCAGTTCCGCTGTTTACCAATTCGAGCAAATGGCGCTGCTGCAGCTGATGCGAGATCGCTCTTCATCGCCATACCGCAGTATCAGGCAGATATCGCCAAAAAACGCTCTATTACTGTGATTCTACGGGAATGCGAAGCACACTGAACTTTATTTGCATCGGGTTCGAGCAGTAAAGAAAATTTGTGTGTGTGTTAAAAAACGTATTTTGTGGTTCTGTTTCGTGGGGCGAAACAAATGATAAAGAAGGAATCTCGGAATACCCGATCGTGAAATATCGTTTCACTTTGGAACCACCCTTAATATTATATTTACATCTTATTCCTAACATAGATCTTTGCATAAGTTATAATTGTGAAATCTGTTAAAAATGTACTATAAAATGTATTAAAAAAAAAAATTAATTTACCAGCATTACAGTAGCTTATACACAATTTGTAAAAGTATTTCTATATTTACTTGACAAATTAAAAATAGGTTACAATGTTGACTCATTTTATAGCTATTAAAGTATTGCTGGCTGTGTATAGAGGTTGTACTCTCATAAATGCACGATCCGAGCGATACTAACAGAAGAGGAGAGGCGGAAAATGGCGAATACCAAGGAATGACAAAGGATGAGAACGAGGAGAGAGGCGAAAAGGGGACTTGAAGTTCTAAAATGCGACCGGGAGGTTAGAGGGTAAGCAAACGAGCGGCTTATGTTAAATGGAGGATCTTCTATCGCCTTGGATTCTCTTCCACTATGTCTTGGCGGTGTTGGCGTTAGTCGTGGACACATCATTTATCTTTCACCCTTCTAACTTCGTCGTCGTGTACTCCATCTCTCTTTTCCCATGGCCGCCATCTTGGATCCTCCCACCTATCCTCTCGTAATCATTTGTTTTCTTCCTGCTCTTGTTTGCTAGGTATTTGTCAATATTATTTATTGCTCAACATATAAATAAGTTCCTAAACAATAAATAAATTAATTAAATTATATTCGGAACATTATATAATCATTAAGCATTAGTAGGCGATTAGCACTAATTTTCTGCTTCCTCCGTCATTTTTCCCTTTCATACTTTTATTGTTACTCTCACTTAGTATTTCTTCTCTGATTGCGCCACACGTTCTGCTACGTGCCGCGCAAGAAGAAAACTATACGTATTGCCTTTTCTTATCTCAACTGCACTGCCTCTATTCTCGCTGAGAATCGTGCTAGGAATAGTTGCCATTTATTTTAGGTTTTAATCGATCGCTTCAATTCCTGAAGTGCAATTACTATCAAAGGATACGATACTCTTGCGTGTATACGAGGATTTAAATATAAAAGAATATGAAAATTGCATTGTAATATTTTAGGGTACTAAATTAAGAATACATAAATACTTACAAACGCATTTTAAAGAAATTAAGCGTGAAATTGATTTTTGCTTGTGATGCCTTCATCAATCGTATTTTCATTGCAAATCCACGCGAATTAAGAAAATGTTTTATCTCAGCCCAGTTAGCACATGGCAATATTCTCTACATTTGATATCCAGTTTCACTAAAACTTAAAAGTGCATTTTACATTTGTTAAATCATATTATTCCACTTGCATTAAAATGGCGTAATTTCGTTTTGAGCGGTGACGTGAAACAAACAATTAATATGATTTTAAAGCAAATTAAATAGATAAATTTAACGAATGAATTAAACAGACCGCCATTTAAAAACGACTCGTGGAAATGAATCGAATAAAGTAAATATAATAGCTCGTAATTGGATGTGTAACATAAAGCGTCGAAAAAGAATATAATTATAATGAGAACAAGTTGAATTAAATTCACGAAACGAAAACAACTATAGTCGGCATTTTCGGCCGACAAATATCCTGTCGACAAAGACAATATTCCAATAACCCGATACCTGTTCCAAAACCAATCACACAGTTGGCCCGTTGGCCCGGCAATAATGATTTAATAATTGACGCGAATCTCGTTTCGAATTCAGCGGTGCAACAATGATCGGCTGGAGAAAAATTGTCAACGACGCGTTACTCTGTTACGCCCGAGCTGACTCACGGCTTGCCACCGCCGCAATGCGCGCGCGAGAGAGAGTGAGAGAGAGAGAGAGAGAGCTGCAGAGCGGATGGTTTTAAAACCATTGTCGCACAATGGCATAGCGAACAATGCCGAAACCAAGTAATTCGAAATTCGTACCGATCGGTTATACCGAAAGCGCCATAATTAACGGTATAACCTCGCGACTCTCCCGATAAAAACACCCGCGTATAATTGTGTGTTCGCCTCTTGTTGCGTGCGACTTGCACCGCGTTGTTTGTTGCTAAAATGAGGACGTCATCGACGCTGTCCGATGTTCGATTAGAATTTTCAACGATTATGTATTGAATTTTGAAGTTATCGTTTATTATTATAAAAGTGATTACTTTTGTACAATATCATCTACAAAGCTGATGTAATGCGTAGTTTTGGAAGTAGGATGTTACAAATTCTTCCTACCATGATAAACACCCAAGTTAAATAAGTTTAAACGGCAATTTGATTAATTATTTTGTGAGTAATGAGATCGCATCCAATGTGTCCTCGTGACCTTATGCGTATATTGCCCACTTTATTTATTTAAGATTAAAACCGCATTACATGTACGTTTTATCAAATTGGCATAAGTCACAATATTATATTATATACCATATAGCAGTTTACTTTCTAGACGGACGGCGTCAAATGCTATTCTTGTAGTTCGCCGACTTTAGTTCGCCCGTATGCAATGAATTAATAACAGTTATAAACTATAAATATAATATAAACGAAATGGTTAGTTCAAATACAAATATAAAACAGAGAGCTTGGTTCATGCAACCAAATATTTCATTAGCGGTATAGGAATATACTTTTATTGATTGAATCAATGCATTCTTTTTTACCGCTCTGCACTACCTCTGTAATAGTCTATAACTGATTAGTCTATAACTGTAATAGGCTATAACTGATTTTATAGTGTTTTACAGATTAATATACATTTCCATCTCTTTACGGATGTACAGGGACTGACGTATCATATATTTCTTAAAATGAGTGTCATCTTTTGTTAAAAGACATGCAAGAATATGATGGAAGCGTATGTATCGATGTTGGATGGTGTTAACGAGTTACATGTTCAGATCAAAATTACTGAAGAATAATACCTTGGTATAGTAATTATCCTTGATTTCCTTTGAGTTTCCATATACAATAAGTCATCATTGGTCCTTGGATGCAGCATTAAATTTCCTACAAGGCTTTGAATGATACATAATGTTTTCACGCGAGATCAAGATCCATTTCTACAAGGGTATTTGCGATGGTCATTAAAAATTGTAAACAGGCGATTTCAAATTGGTTGAAGAACTAAAAGTTGACAATGTTGACAGTTAAAATTTTTATTGGCTGCATGTTTGTTAGTAGATACAGCTTGGTTGGTTGATAAAAAAAATGCACTTAACTCCATCAACAATTTGTAATAAGTTGAAACAATAAAAGAATCATGCGACAAACATAATTTGTTGGGCTTATCGATTTCTTTGTTATCCTAACCAATCATAGGCAACTGTGAAAGGCATACACGTGCACAGGCGTCAGACAATGAATGGTTACCAAATCCTCGTTGTCGGTATATAGTGCAGTACAGTGAGATCAGGGCTCCTTGGAAGATTTCAAGGATTCGACTGTTTAACATTTATGTAAAATAATTCACAATTATGTATATGTTACAGTACCGTTACTTTTTGCAGGGAATTAAACAATATATTAGCCACTGAAGGGATGATGATACGAATCCACAATCCCAAGTTTGTAGATTGAAAAGACATTAGTCATATATCAAATATAATTATTGCCTTATAAAATATTTATAAGTAAGGTTATTTGCATGAAAAGGAGCATATCGAATACTCCATTATAGGTGAAAAATTTACTATGATAAGAATTTTTCTCCGTAAACTAACAGGAATAATCATTGCCGCGCGCAGAATCCTAACATCGAATCCCGTCCTCCTACTTACTATAGTATTTTCCGATTTTTATGATTTATTTCAGTCCGGATCCAATTATGCATTTGACTTTTGGTGAAAATGGACGAATATTGAAGAAGAGACTATAGTTTAATTAAGTAGTACCGCACTTACAAAAATATCTCGATCAAGAAAGTCAGATAATGTAACCGATACCGCAGTAAACAAAAAATATTGAGATTTCAAAAATATCATTAAGAACAATGCTGAGGAAACATTAAAAAGTATTCATTTATTAGATGTTCATTATTCTATTAATCTGAATTAATAACATTGACTGAACTATTCTATAAGGCAACTAACTGTGAAATATATGTTCTCCGACGATTTTGTTGTCTGGAGCTCCGAGCTCTAAAACAGTTGGTTGGAACAATCCATTTTTTGTCCTAACCAAGTCTTATTTTTACATATTTATACATATATTATTTATTCACGGAACTGGCGCGCATTCGAATTGGCGTATAATTTACGAAAATAATAATAATTATAATATTCATTTCGTTCCTCAGCGTGAACTTTATGAATGGTGGAATTCGTTGATCAAATTCCATGAAAAGTGACCTAGCCGCTAGAATTAATTCCATGGTTGCGGAGGCGCTCTGTAATCCGGCACCAGCAGCAACAACTCAGCTCAGCTCCCGCGAATGCGGAACAAGCGTCGGGCACTTTGTAATCACAACACCTCGTCAAATTCATCCAATTCGTCTCACTGCGCTCGAATTTAGTTCGTGATTCGGTCCTCTCTATTCGTAAATTCTCCATCTGCAGGCAGGCTTTTGGTCTCCGCTGCCGTTGCGTTAGTGGCATTCGGAGTCCGGACACGTAGCCCTGGGCCTCTCGCGGAATATTAGCCGGTGTAGTGGATTCGTGCCCACGTCGGGTCGAGCTTGCGAACGACAGTCGTGCATACCGTATTAAGCCCGCAGGGATTTTCCTAGCTAGGCATGCAGTCACCCGATCTTCGTATGTGTATACGTACGTAATACGTACGTACGTACTCGGGACACACTCGCGCGCGCAAACTCGACCGGCAGCAATTCATTCGCAGCGACAACCAACATGCATACATATATGCGCATGTAGAATATGGCCTCGCCAAGCGCAGAGTTGCGCAAAGATAGTCCAGTTGAAATGGTGGATGTAACTATATATTGCGCGTGTCCATAGTATCTTGATAAAATTTGATTTTAGGACCTACAATTTAAACAATGAACAATATAGTCAACAAATTTAAAACGTGACTTGCACTTTCGAAATTTCTCTGTTACAAATTTTACTTGTTACAAATGTTAGTGCACCTTGGTACAAAAGTTACTTTTAGAACAAAAGAGTCAATTCTATCGCGGTCTCGTACATTTATGGTAAAATTTTATGCAATTTCGAATAAAATAGATTAAAAATATTGCCAATACTGTCAAATAAAAAATGCTACACTAAATTGTATCATTGCTACACTAGCCCTATTTTTCTGTTGAGATTTAAAGTCGTTATTACGATTCGTAATAATCAGCCTCACAAAAATTCAGTCTCACCATATTCCAACCAAAGTCGAGTTAAAATAACGTAGCGTAGGGTAGTGCAACATCGTATCAGTGGAATGAGTGCCCATTAGAAACTTAATATATGTTTTTCAGGCCACTGAAAAAACATATATCTTCACCGGTAAATATATGTTGATTGTAATAATTTATATGTATATATAATAGAATACACGTATCTAATTAACAGATTATATATAATCAGTTTAATAATTTGAAGATGAAGTTATAGTATCAACATATGTTCTATGACCTGTCTATATTTACAGGGTCTCCTACAACTATGACGAATAATATTGCAAGGAGTGAATTTTTGAAAAATTGTTAGCAAAAAAGTCCGGTACCAAAACTTAATCCATCGAGAGGCCATCAGATTGATAACAATGGCATAACTAATGTTTTATGATGACGCCTTATCATAATGCATCTAAGTCGGCCCCGTCTTCAGCGCTTATATATCTAATTTAATTTAATGAATTTCGTGTATATATATTTTTCTATCAATTGAGACATTTTAAGTCACTACAACTGCAATTTTCAATAAATTTTCGAAACCCCATTTAAAAGAGAGGTCTTGAAGATAGTAAATTCACGTTCTCTCAATTTTTGTCATATTATTTGTTCCGTATAAAAAATTAATGCTAAATCCTCGGTAAAATTTCAATTCATTTGTCGGTTAGTTCCCAGCAAACACAGAAGCAGTAGGTATGTAACGACTATTATGTAACATTTATATAACAAATAACAATTATACAAATGTTACATTACCGCTACATTTTGTGTTTGCAGAGGGTGGGTTATAAATACTGATTATAATTACATTAGACCCCCCCCCCCCCCCCCCCTCGTATCCCTAATCAATCCTTCTCGTTCTTTTACAGTTCTTGCTGACATTTCTCTTTTATTTGTTGTCGTTTATAACTGCATAGAGAATAGATCTGAATCGTTTTCGGACTGCATATACAAAGACATGATTCGACTTAAACTTCACTGCGAGAAACCCTAAATCTACTTTTTTTTTTTTAATTATGAGTCTAAAAAATATATCGGTTTGTTAAATAACTATAATACAAATCATATTTAATATTACTGTTTAATAAATGACAATAAAATAAAATAAAATATTTCTAATCTTCAAATCTGTTAAAGTACCACCTGCTAGGCAAAGAAAAATTCTTATTGTGTGCAAATGATATAATTACTTACACAAGTAAAAATAAAACCATTTGAACTATATATGCTCGTCATTCGAATAAACGTACAGATGGAAATTATTTCTCATTAACGAAAAGACAGGTAGGTGGACGTAATGCGTGCATAACTAACAATTATTTTTCACGACTCGAATTTGTATATAGTATTTGACCTTGGTTACATTTTGCGTGTTGCGCTATTACGCAATCTTATAAACGAAAATAAAATAATATAATTCAGGTCAACGTAATACATTACGTCCTAGTTGCTAAACGTATCGTCCAGTATATATACGCGACCATAAATACATTTTTCTTTATTTTTGAGCAAAATTTTAATGGCATTATGACCATGTAAAACATAAAGTTATAGATGTTATTGCGAACCTCAAAGTTCTGAAATAGTTTAGTTAACATGTCATCTGGTTCATTCGACTACTATAACAATTATTTTAATACATTGTATATCTGGCAATTGTTATGATTATACTACTTGACATCATTTTATAAAATGTTAAAAACAATTGAAAAAAGTTACGAAAATTTATTTACTATATATATGTTTCTATACAGCGTGTCCCAAAAGTTTGGAAAGGGTCCTGTAACTTTTGAAAGAGACAAATTTTCGAAAATCGCTGAAACACGTGAAACGATTTTTCAAAAAATCTATTTTTTCTGAGGGGTTCCAACCCCCCCCCCCGGGGGGGGGGGGCGGGGCGTCCGAGGGGGGTGAAGATCTTAAAGGGCAACAGGGGGCGGGGGCGGGGTCCGTTGAAAGGGCTTTCGCCGGCGAGTTCGCGGAATGATTCGTCGTTTGAAATTTTTAATCTCAGAAACCAATATTCGGATCCAACATAGCACACAACATTTTTAGCAATTAATAAAAGTCTAAGCACCCTCCTCTTTTACACGGGCTTGGGACCGTCAATGGCAGAGTTCTGCTTTTTTTTCATTTTGTCCTTTTTTTTCTTTTTTTAATTTTAATAAATTATTTTGAAATACATTTTTTCATGCATGTATAGGAAAATAATTTTTAGCAAAGATTGAAAATAAAACACAAAAAATGAAAGAAAATTAAATGAGACCCATGTTGCCATGTAAGATATTCATCCCCCCTCATACGCCACGCCCCCCTTGGGGTGGGGGGGTTGGACCCCCTCAAAAAAAATAGATTTTTTGAAAAATCGTTTCATGTGTTTCAGCGATTTTCGAAAATTTTTCTCTTTCGAAAGTTACAGGACCCTTTCCAAACTTTTGGGACACCCTGTATAATTTACTCAAGTGATACACATACGTGCGTATCGGCCGAGCTGTGTCGTGGGCAAATACTCTAGTATTCATAGATTCGCGTACTGCCGGCGGGGTCCGTGCATGCTTTACCCACCGCAAAAAAAAAATAAAGAGAGGAAGTGAAGTTGGGAATAACGGGGAAGAGAACGAAATACAAAGAAAAATGGTAGAAGAAAGAGAAACATGTCGAAAAAAACGAGAATAAACAAAAGAACTAGAAATACGAGAGCAAAATGTAGAGAGAGAGAGAGAGAGAAAGAGAGAATGTGACAGACACTGCTTTGCGGAAACTGCGAACGATCATTTATTTTTCCGACTCGCGGCCACGTTTCTCTGCACACTGCATCTCGTAGAGGCCTCATATTTTTGCAACGCTCGATAAAGTCCGTCTGCACCGGCGACGCCTCACGGATTTTCTGTTTAGTGCCGTTCGCACACTGAACCTGTTACGTGAAAGAGTATTGCCTCATAATTTTTTTAGCGATGGTGAACGCGTGAAATAAGTAGGTGGAAGATTCCTGGTATGTTTAAGGCAGTTTTTTATCAGCTGGTTTGTAGAGATCCTATGATAATTCGTATAATTTACAAAAATTGAAGAGTCTCTTATGTTGGCTATATTTTGATCGTTCGTCGGGACTATATAAGTTTATTTATTTTGCGCTTATTAAATAAATTAGGCTTATTGTTTTTCTGATATTTAAACAGTTTCGCTTACCTGGTGACATTATCTATAGATCAGTAATATGATCTATATTTAAAGGTTTTCGTATAACAAAATAACGAGCCCATTTTTTAATAGTCTGATATATTCAGTATATAGCAAAAAAATACCATAATTAAGATCTTTCTAAAATTCATGGAATCAAAATATATCAGAATGATCTTCTCATTCTTGGAAGCACTAAGACAATTCAGTTCACTCGTGTAGATAACGAAGAAACAAATTTTATTAATTTTCTTAATCTACCATAATAGGAAAGATATAATGTTTTTATAATAGGTATATTCTGATAAATTGATTTCTAATTGCATTAAATCACGATTTCACATATATGTATATAAGAATTAAATACGGAATAGCAATAACTGCCTAATAAACGAGAATATTAGAATAGTTTACAGATTAATTCAACTCTAGTATAGGCGACATAATTCCATTGAGTGATATACTACAAACGTACAAAGCGGGCAATGGAGTCTAGGAAATTCAGTCAGCAATTTCTTGGCAGTCTTAAAAAAGCCATTTAAGCGTCGCAATTTTGGATACGTGGCACTGGAAATAAATTTGATTGTCATTGACAAAAAACATGTATTTTGGGGTGCATCAGAACATATCCAAGTTCATTAATGAATGTACGAAATTCATGAAATTTGCGAGTTGGTTCAGTTCACTCATGAACTGCAATATTCGAACAGTCTGGAATTTGTTAGCAATTAATTATTGCCGTAAAAGACGAATATATGCATCAGGAGTAAACGCACGCACGCATGCATGATTTTTACAATAGTATATTAAATAAAAATAATTTTGTTGAACGGTTAAGATATAGTACAGATATTTTTTTTTGTCGAACGGCACCCTAGGTGGACCGTTGTATGTATATATGTACGTCCGTGATCGTTTATGTACGCGTTTAAAATATCTATAGATATTTTACCTCACGTTCTGTAACACATAAACTAATTTCAAAGATATAGCACGGGGATGTTTGTAGAGCCGCCGATATAGCCGCAGAGCGATCTATTTTAAGGCCATTACCTTTTCACAGTTGTTCTTATGCATCAATAAATTGGTGCTACATCTTTTAATAATACATCAATTGTGAACTAATTATGGAACACATAGTCATTCATTATTCGTTGGATAATAATTAATATTGAAATGACATAATGTCTACAAGCGGCAAGATGTGTAAATTACGACACCACGTTTTGCATATATAATATTATTCGTACCTTTCAGCCGGGTGGCGTTGGGCGCTATACCGTAATAAAGTGTCAATCCCAGGCGAATGATTTCCAAGTAATTTACCTTTCGCGGTATAAAATATTATACGCCACTCTCTTTATTTCTTTTTTCATCGCCTTATTTCTCACTTCATCTGGGGAACTCAAGATCGATTCGTGGTTACGAGGGAGAAAATCACGGATGTAGAGACAAATACTGAGTTAAAATTGTAAAGTATTGCTTTTAATTTAAAATGGATTTATTTCTTATTTATGGTTGTTATGATTTTTATGAATATTTTGAGTAATATTGGATACAGTTCATTTGATACTGAAATTCAATTTAGGAAGAACGTATTGGTAATTGAGAATACAAATAATATATCGTTATTGATTTTGGAGACCTAAAACGAATTGTTTTTACTTTTATGATGTTGATCAAGATTCATTAAGTTAAAATTTATTATTTCGTAAAATTTACTTTGAATTCGAACTGAACTACTTGCTCGGGGGTTTTCAGGGGCGTTCAATTTATAATTTAGTATGAAATATGCAAAATCTCGATTCTGTAAAGTCGTTAATCAGAACTTAGTTTTCAGGGTATCGGATTTTGAATGCAGTTTCGACAATTTGATGAAAAGGGGAAACATTCAAACTGCGTCAAATTGACATTCAATTCAAATAGTACTCCGGGCTGTTGACTTTGATTGTAGTATCAAAATTAGGTGATTTTGTAACC
>JAPYZR010002046.1:0-20301 GCA_030522945.1 Trichopria nigra
GTCTTCTTAATACTATTACCTTGTAATTTTAATCGTAAGAGGCCTCGGTCGATCCTCAACTGAGTTCTGTAGGTTGCGGGGGATGCTGACATTATAGATGCAGGGAAAAGAGGCTGATCGAAAATAGGTTTCGAACCTAATGATTGAAAACAACATGCTCTACTTTTCAACCGTTTTTAAGATATTTCTGCAAACATTAATTTTGCTCTCCCTCCATTTTTGATCTAGAATACTCGACCCAGAATATAAAGGTGGTCGATTTTGTCACCTTCGTAAATGATCAGTGACTTTGTACACATTTTACTTTATACATGTATGTAAATGAAGTAAGTATAGTATAAATTACATCGTGTAACACTAATTAAAAGCTAATATGATATTAAAATATTGTTAAAAGAATAATGGATCTGCCGACTGATCGCTATCGTTTGGTATACTCTTCATTAATTATAATCTTCCGCTTCGACACTCCATACATGCAAGGATCCCGCGTAATCCCGTGAATGGTTGCGTAAATTACATGTATTGCGCAATTGTCCGAGCACGTCATCATATGTTCGAAGATACATGTCTATTATATTCCGAGATTATCGAAATATAAACGACGTTGCAAATGTAATCGTTGTACAATTTTTTAAGTCTGCATCAGTCAGTCCATAGGTTAGTGCGGTGAACAACATTGCGTGCACGGGTCGCATATCAGATATGATATTACAACAGTAAAGCTGTATTGGTGGAGATTTTGTTTCACTCAGAGTTCCCTCGGAATGTCAAGTTCGTATAATGAAATTAGACAATAGTCCTTAACAAAAGTACGATGAAAACAGTGATTCAGTGCACGTAGTGAGTAATTCGCGTAAAAAAAAACTAAACAATAACTGAAGAATCGTTAAATTTTATCGTTTAAGCGTAAATAATTCATACGTGAAATGAAAAAGCTGCTGCAATGCTTACTTTTATTTCTCCCGCTAATAACGAGTGGGTTGTCGCTTTACGCGCCGACAGTAATTAGCGATGCTGTCGAAGAAGACGCCGACGATATCGAGGAAAATGGAATGGACTTGCTCAAGAATTTCCGGCTCCCAAATAACACCATCCCGCTGAATTATAAGATTAAGATAACTCCTTATATATCGTCGGGAAATTTTTCATTCGATGGCGAATCTGATATTTTGCTCGACATTGTGCAACCAACGAAAAGCATCGTTCTTCACGCGTACGATATGATGATGCACGATCAGACGCAATTAAAATCGTGGGATGAGGAACATTCCTTCAAACCTATCGAGCAATTGATGAGCAACGAAACCGAATCCTTGGCGTTGAATTTCGGTAATGAAATCCCACCTGGAAAGTACATTTTGCACTTGAGATATACGGGGTGGTTGAGAGACGACGACAATGGATTTTATCAAGCTTTCTACGAGGATAAAAATGGAAACGAAGTGTAGGATGTGTTTTCTCTTTTATCATCTTAACATTCCCATCACTCGCATCATTGCGATAAAACACATGTTCACTGCTTGTAAACTGGAGTTACAAAATTCGATTGTTTTCAGCTACCTCGCATCCACATTTTTCGAAGCCCACAACGCTCGAAGGGCTTTCCCCTGTTGGGACGAGCCTGCGCTGAAAGCCACATTCGACATTTCGATAAAACATTACCCAAATTACACGGCAGTGTCCAACATGCCTGTTCTGAAGGAGGAGCCCGTACCAATCGAGGGGAAAAAGTGGACAATCTTCGAAACATCGCCGGTCATGTCGACTTATTTAGTAGCATACGTAGTTTCCGATTATGCGAATCTGACGGCCGATGTATCAAACGTATCCATCGGGTTTTTCGCACGAAAAAATGCTATTAGCGAGATAGAATACCCGTTTCAAATCGGCCAGAAGGCCTTGCCCATGTTGGAAGAATATACGAACATTTCGTATTCCCTGCCGAAACTCGACAGTCTGGCAATACCGCAATTTGCTAGCGGCGCTGTCGAAAACTGGGGAGCCATTACTTACCTGTAAGTCTAACATTTAAGGACGTATTTTCGAATTCTTATTTGCACCCTTCACATTTTTTAAGAGAATCGTCGCTTCTCGTTTCTGACGAGAAATCGCCGTTCGAGAAAGAAACTGCGGCTCGGATGGTGATTCACGAATATGCACACCAGTGGTTTGGTAACTTAGTCAGTCCTCGTTGGTGGAAATATTTCTGGTTGAACGAAGGATTCGCTACGTACATGGAAAACACCATCATCGATAAGGTCTGATCTATATATATCCGTTAATAACTATAGACGATGTTTTTTCATGAGTCGAATCATGCATTTTAAAATCGTGTCAAATTAAATATCTTCTTGGGAAGAGGATGTGGGAATCATAAATCACGACGATCATTTCAGCTCGAAAACTACAAAGGAATGTTAGAAAGGTTTGTCGTATTGATGATCCAACAGTCAGCATTACCCGAAGACTCGCTGAAATGGACCGTGCCGCTAAATGCCGATGTACATCACTTTAAACAAATTTCGAATTTACGAAATTTCTTCACAATATCATATACGAAAGGTAACCGACTCGATGATAATCTAATCATTAAAATCTTTATTTATCTATATGCGTACGATTTGAATAGGAGCGGCTATTCTACACATGTTGGCCCACGTGATCACTGATCGAATATTCAGAATTGGCGTTCACAAGTACCTGCAGGCAAAGTAAGATTGTCGCGAAATTTCATTATTTGGAGAAAATGAACTGATGAGTGCGATAATTAAGCGTCATTTCAGCAAGTACGGAGCAGTGACGACGGACGAACTGTGGGCAGCTATGCAGGAAGCGGTAGATGAGGTAAACGATCCGCAAGTTCAAATAAAAGTCAAGGAAGTAATGGACCCGTGGGTAAATCAGGCCGGACATCCATTAGTCTCTGTTGTCAGAAATTACACGGACGGCTCGATGAGTATCAGACAAGCGCGATACGTAATTGGTGCCCACCGCGATCAAATTCAAGGTTCTAATAATAATTCATGGTGGGTGCCGATTACTTTAACGTCTCAAGCTGATGCTAACTTTTCTGCAACGATACCCAGTCACTGGCTGTCGCCGTCCGTCGATGCTCTTGTGATCGATCAATTCAGTCCTGATGGATGGATTATACTTGACCTACAAAGTACAGGTGATACGATTAAAAATATGCATTCTAAAATAGCGAAAAACCAAGTTTATTTCACGTGCACTCATTGCAAAATGGAAACTTTCAGGATTTTATCATGTCAATTACGACGAGGAAAACTGGCGGAGATTAGCGAGATACCTGGACTCGGAGAGTCGCAACAATATTCACGTACTGAATCGTGCCAAGTTGCTGAATGACGCACGAATTTTAGCTAAAAATTTCGATCTTGACGTGGACATTTTCATGGATATTTTTGAAAGTTTGAAAACAGAAGCGAATATCCTGGTGTGGTTCGCTGCATTCGAGAGCATAGACTTTATAATCGATAGAACAGTAGAGTATTTCCGCGGTGGGCGGCAGACTGTAAAGGTAGATGATAATATTAAAAAAGAGAAATATACCAGTTAAATTAGAAAACAATTTTCATGAAACTTCATTAGCATCTGCTCTTGAAAAGTGTATTAAGATGTGTTTGTATTATATATATACAATTTTTTTGTCAAGTATTCGAAAAAGTTGATCAACAGACGCCATCTTTGGAGCTATTCAATAATATTCTATAAAAATATGTATTCTTACTGAATGACATCAATATTTTATCGTTTGCTGGGATTAACTCTATTAAACCTAACTTAAAAATAACGACATAGGAATTAAATTTTCTATGTTGAATTATAAATCTTGAAAGACCTTCTATTTTTTATGTCTTTCTCAGTAATCAAAAAAGTATTAGATGGCCAAAAATAGAATTCAAAACAATCACCAAGTATTAAAGAGTATCATAACAATAAGGATAGATTAAAACATTACGTAATTAACGACATTAAACAGTGATTCATTTTACAGAATTATTTGTCGCAAATAATGGATGACATGATACAAGATGTGGGATTTGAAAATATGGACAATGAAAGCCAATTGCGGCAAGTTTTTCGGATTTATTTGTCACATTATGCTTGCATTTTATTGGAACACCCGAAATGCAGAGAAAAAAAAGAAAAGCCAAAGTTCAAAAAACGGAAAGGTTTCATGAAATATTTGTAAGTGCAAAGAAACGTATATTAAGATTGTCGCGTTATAACGAGATCAGTTAAAGGTCATATAAGATAAGCTTTTTAGAAAGTAGTCAATACAGGGTGTACTAAAAGTTTGGATCGTGTAACACTAGAAAAAATAAAAATTGATAGAGATGATTTTTCAAAAAAGCTATCTATTGAGAGGGCTTGCAACGACGCATCACCAAGGGAGCACAAGTAGGATGAAAACGAGAAAATATTGTCAGATATTATTGTAACAATAATAATAATTATATGAAGAAAAACATCAGCAGAAAATCGATAATAATTCGAAAACAGTCAATATCAGACAGAAATATACCATAATAACTACTCGCTAGTGCAATGCGAGACATCACGAATCCAGTCTCATTTCACAATAATTATAGAAAAAATGGTTTTAAGTATTTTGTCAATTTAAAAAATTTGTATTTTTTCGAATGTTACACGGTCATCTCCAAACTTTTGGTACACCCAGTACAATTGCCTTTATGACGTTTAACTGTAACAATAATGACATCAATGAAAAATAAGATTTGAATGATTAGGGCGAACAAAAACTTTGAACATCACAAATTCGCCGTGGGAATTGTACAAGTCAACGAAGAAAATTGGAATTTGGGATTTGATGTCTATAAACGGCATCCGTCAGATATGGATATGTTAAATACACTGGCTTCGACTGAAAATCCGAAATTAGCACTGAAATTATTAAAATTCATCATTGACGAGTCTGCGGTGCCAGTTGATCGAGTTGCTGAATCGATTTCGACAGTTTTATTGAATAATCGCACGGTGGATTTCGCGCTAAATTTTCTGGCTGAAAACAAAAATGGTGTTATTCAACGGTAACGACGATTTATTAATCATAAGAGAATTAATGATTACGATTGAATGATTAATGATTGGGCACTTTGAACACCTGTATGATATATAGCCACTACAAAATAATAAAAGAAAGTCTTAATTTTTCAGTTTAAGCAATGAGACGTCCGGATTAAGGTCAATATTCCGAGAAATATTGAGAAATAAAATCAAAACACAAGGAGACCTCACTGCGGTAATATTGATAACAATTGCATACTTTTAGAATATTATAATATTTAACGTCAAATTAAATTATTCATAAGAGATTTTATATACGTTGAGGAAATCTGAGCAGTATTTTTAAAAACAATTATTACTATTTGATTTATGTTTTTATTTTAATGACTACAAAGTGATTACAATTATTTTTTTAGTTCCGTCAAGTACTCGATGGTTATCGAGATGAAATCGGTGATAAATTGGACGAATACGTGGAAGAGAAATTAAAAAAATTGAAGAACATGAAAGCGCGCGAACAAGGACAACGAATGTTCGAACGTATTTTGAAGAAACTCGAAGGGTCATCGATTTCCAATCAAGGGGATTTGGATGAACCTAAATAATTTAGTTTTGTAGTTGATGATAACATTGGTTAAAAAAAAATTTGTTTCTTTTTTGGTCGAATATAATTTTAATATTTTCCAACCTCAAATGTCTTCTTTATTGTTGAATGTGTGATGGAGAATATCCTTATGTAACGCGTCATCCTTTCTAATAGTTTTCCTACAAGGTAAAGCAAAACTCTGCTAAATTATTTGAAACGTCTTATCAATGTTTTTTTTTTTTTTTTTTGTTTAAGAACAATTTTGAACATTCAACGATCAAATATCTGAATCATACATGATTATATCTGGATCATATACGTTCCAGATATAAATATATATATATATATATATATATATATAGAATACACTGGAATATATATATAATTATATACCGATTTTGACCTGATATAAAAGAAAATATGTTTGGCCATATATGGTTATATCTCAATTATTTACAACCGTATCTGAAACATATATGATCCAGATATAATCATATATGATTCAAATATAATTATATCTGATCCATTTTTTCCCGGGTACATTTATATATGTAGGTTTGTGTGTGCGTATATGACATATAATTTATATACCTTAGAAATGTACCCAATAAACCATGATAGTAAACATTCATATGCAAAAGAATTGGCTTCTGGATAATGACGTGGCACGTGGAAACCTTGACCTTTGCCCATATTCAAGATTTTTTGGAAGAATATAATGTTCGTTATCAGTGCTGCGGACATAATTCGATATCTTTACGTACAACAACGTTTTAAAGACCATTTCGCAATAAACGAGGCTAACACTTTACATAATTCTTGATTTGTTTAATATGAATATTTATAGTTTGCTCGATCGCAGTTTAAAGTTGAATATCGAATGTGATAGATGGCATCAAAAATTGCGTAAGACGTTGTCATTTTAATTTGATCACATTTAATTCCATGTCTTACCGTTATCCTTTTTCCTTCTCATTCGATATATAAATAATAATAACACGCACACACACACGTATTTTTATATATATCATATATGCACATACATATATATGTGTATAAAATATAGTCTTTTGCAAAATATTGATTTTTCAAAAACTTTTCAATTTACGTATAGGTGGAGGCGTTACATCCATTATTTATTAGCTTTCGTTGTATGTATTTCATCGACAATTCAATCCATTAGTGCTGAAATCGCAGGAAATAATGAAACGATTGATCCATCAAAATTCCGACTACCGGCAAATGTCATTCCCATCAATTACAAAATTAAAATCATCCCACATATAACCGGCTTGAATTTCACCTTCGATGGCGAGGTAGACATTCTCGTTGACGTATTATCATCAACGGAGAATCTTACCCTTAACGCTCTTAATATGACCATCCACGAGAACGCTACGTCGCTCAGATTGACAAATAGCCAGGTGGTATACAAACCGATCCGACAATTGATGGATGCTGAAACGGAATTCTTGCTCGTGTTTTTCGGGATTGAGTTGACTCCTGGTAAATATACCTTGCATCTGGAATACACTGGTGTATTGAACGATGCTGCCGAGGGATTTTACAAAAGGTCTTATATTAATGAGAATGGAAAGATGCTGTAAGTTTGACGATGCAAAAAGTTTAGAAAAGTTACTTTAGTCAATTCTTTTTTTAATGAATTAAAAAATTTCTCATTCACCAGATGGCTGGCGGTAACAAGCTTCGAAACTTCAACTGCTCGACACGCATTTCCATGTTGGGACGAGCCTGCATTGAAGTCTACTTTTGCCGTTTCCGTAAAGCATTATCCAAATTATACGGCAGTGGGTAATACGCCAGTGTTGAAACAAGATTTCGTTAAACACGAAGGGAAGCAATGGACGCATTTCCAAACCACCCCACTTATGTCTACGTATTTAGTAGCTTTTTTGATTTCTGATTACGGAAATCTCTCAGCGATCTCATCGGGGGTAACCGTTAGATACTGGTCGAAGAGAAATGCATTGTCAAATCTACAACATGCATTTGAAATTGGCCAAAAGGTTTTAACGGTCTTAGGAGAATACACCGACATCGCGTATTCGCTGCCGAAAATGGATAATTTTGCGATTCCAAAATATCCAAGCGGTGCCATTGAAAACTGGGGAATAATATCGTACGAGTAAGCAGCATCAATGCGTGTTTTAATGTTTTTGCAACTATATTATGGCAATAAATGTTATTTCTTCGTGCTTTTAGAGAGCTCTATTTACTTTCGTCGAGTAACTCAACAGTCCAAGAAAGACAATACGTTACCAGATTGATTGCACATGAATCTGCACACCAGTGGTTCGGTAATCTTGTTTCTCCTGCGTGGTGGTCCGACGTATGGCTCAGCGAAGGATTTGCAACATACATGGAGTGTATCGTATCTGAAAAGGTTCCAAATTCTTTAAAATATATTAATTAGTATTAGGATTAATTTCTTACATCAATATAATCTATTTACATCACTGCTTGCATTCACATCTTTATTTGTATTAATAATAATATAACGTCATGATTATATATTCATATACATGAAATAGTACTTTGTTTTATTATAAGTAACGCATGTCTTCAGGTAATATATTTTAATGTATTTACAGATAGAAATATACAAGCGAATATGCGATTACTGTACCGTTGAAAACTTGCATATGTTAGCCATGACTGTTGATACAAACGTAAACAAGAATACGCCATTGAATGTAGACATAAGAAACGTGAATGAAACTACAAAACCATTTGACCATGGAGTCATAACGTATTCAAAAGGTAAGTTTATGATCAATCTTGTATAATTTCTATTAATGTTTTGTGATCTTCATATTTTCTGTATTGCTTCAATATTATGTTATCAATATTACATTTTATAGCTTCGGTGATACTTCGAATGGTATCGCATATGTTATCCGATGAAATCTTCCTATCAGGCGTTCGCAAATACCTGCATGTCAAGTAAGTTTTTAAAATTGAATTTTCCAATTAACATCCAAATTTTTTTTTTATATAATATGATAGAGTTAGCATTGTGGAATGTAACAATAAAAATGAAAATAAATGCAAATATATATATTCCCAAAATCGAAATTTTGTAGGGAAAAATTCATTTTTGTATGAATTTTTGGGCAATTCAATGATAATGAATTTGAACTAAGACTTCAAAAATCAAAAATGGCGGATTTAAGACGGCGGTCATAAATTAAAACATTATATATTGGAATTTTTGCTAAAAATTGTATATAGGGATTTTCTAGTGGACGCCATCTTCAATTCGCCATTTTGAATATTTCAAGTTTAGATTTCAAAGTATGGCCTCGGAATTTATTTAAAATCAATGCATAAAAAGTTATATACTATTTTATTAAAAAATTTTAAGATACTTGGGGTCCGGAATAACAAATTCAAAATGACGGTCCCCGCAAAATGTCTTCCGAAATGAAAAATTTATTACAAACTCAAAAATCACCAAAGAGTACACTACATTTTTAAAATAATTTTTCAGAAATTTTTCAAAATCTCATCAAACAATCTTTTCATCATTTCCTTTTTCGAAGCTCACAGGTTTTGAGTTAGAACGTACTGGAATTTTTCAAAAAATTCCGGACCTGATGACATATCTTTTAATGTAAAACTTGAAAAACTTGAAAAAACTTGAAAACAAATGAAAAATCACATAAAATTTTTAGATATAACATTTTTTTTTTTGCAAAAGATTGGTTATAAATTTTTCAGCATTGTTTTTAGACACAAGTTCTGAAACCACATGAGATTATACGTCAGATATCATGTCATATTTCTTTTTGCAGATATAGTATGAATAAAAATTGATGAAAATTTATTGAATTATATATACATATATATATACACATATAATAATATAACTTATAATAGTCTTAAATTGAAATATTCGTTATTGTACTTTATCCATGCAGAATATTAGTTAACAATGTATGACTCAGCAATATGTGTTTTGTGCTAAATTTATTGTTTTTGCTAAAAACTACATAAATAATTCGACAGTCTCTTGAAAACCCATTGTGGAATAAAACACGTTATAATGAAGTATTAATTATTCCCAAACTTTTGATTTAATTATGAATTTTAATAAGTTATACCGGGGAATAATGAATAAACAATAGCAGAACATGCGAAGTTAGCTCGTACTGATTTTTTTTACATTAATTTTCTCAAAAATGTATACAGACAATTTTATAAATTTCCCATGTAAGAATGAAAATGTATTCTATAGTTCTCGAATATGATAGATTAGATTTTATTAATGCACTTGCCGTAAGGCATTGACATGCGGAGGACATATAGGGCCTCCCCTCCCTTTACACTTCCTCGCTTTATAGTTCTCGAATATGTAAACTGCACCATGGCAGTATAGGTATTATTAAAATTTGATACAAAATAAAAATAGAAATCAAAATCATGAATTTTATGTTTTTATTTTTTAATTTTTTGTCGATTAATGAATAATGATCGAGTTATTTTTTCAGTCAATATAAATCAGTGACACCAAACCACCTTTGGACTTCACTTCAAGAAACTCTCGACCAGGCTAATGTTCCCCATGGGAATTTCCGCATCGAGGAAATGATGAATTCCTGGATCAATAATATGGGCTATCCAGTAGTCACGGCGACCAGAGATTATTTTACTGGATCGATGTCTCTAACGCAAAAACGATTCGTGGAAAGATTCAACCGTAACATTCCGGATGTTGAAAATGTTACGTTTTGGATCCCAGTGAATTTCGCAACAGAATCGAATTCAAATTTCTCGATTACGGTGGCCTCACATTGGATGAATCCAAAACGCCTCAATTTAGTTGTCGATGGCATAAATAACGACGATTGGGTGATTCTGAATATTCAGAACTCAGGTGATCAATACTACGTATATTAATAATGAAATTAGAAAAAATTATATAATCTGAAAAACGCATTTTACTAAATACATTTATGATTTCGTTCAAATTACAAAAAAAAGTTAGAAATTACTCTGGAAAAGTTTGCAATTGACTTTTTCAAATTGCATTTGCCTCATTTTCATTACAGGTTACTACAGAGTAAACTACGACGAAGAAAATTGGGAAAAAATTGCCAGATATATGAAAACGGACAATTACGTTAAGATCCATCCTATGAATCGAGCTCAGCTTATAAATGATGGCTGCACCTTCATGAAAAATGGTGACATCCGAGTAGAATTATTTTTGGACTTTTTCGAGTATCTCCGACGAGAAGTAGATTACCTGCCGTGGTTTGTTGGATTCAGTTGCTTCAATAAAATGCGCAAAATGTTGAGTGACTTGTCCGACCATCCGGATGTTCAGGTTCTTCTTATTTCTTGTATTATTTTACAATCATTTTTCCCTAATAGCACCGAACCTTATGACAATAGGTTATGTAATGTTGCCATAAGGTTGTCAACCTTATAGCAACTTTACTTAACCTTGCTGTAAGGTTCAGTGCTGTTAGGGTTATTATTGTTACTGTGTTTTATCATCAGATTTGCAATTATTTTTTTAGAAATACTTCTTGACTTTAATGAAACCAATCATAGAAGATATGAAGTTTGAAGTAGTACACGATGAAGATTATACAAAAGTGATTGGAAGGCTAACTGCTTTAAAATGGGCTGTTGATTTGAAACATCGTCAAACTAGAGAACGCTTAATGGAATTGCATACGAAATATCAAGAAAATACGCATAAAAAGAAGTAAGTAACTTTACACATGATGATAATTTACCATAAATAATGTTATGTCTAATTCATTTTTATATCAGCCTATCAACAGACATCAAGTATGCGGCTTACTGCGCGGCAATTTTTGAAGGAAGCGAAGACACCTGGAATGACATGTTTCAATTGTACATGGAAAGTCCTGGGACTAATGGCAATAAGATCGACACTTTGACTTGCGTGGAACAACCCGCACTCGTAAAGAAATATTTAAAAAGATTTATCGAAAACGCTGACATCCCTAAGGAACATTTGATGCCGTTCGTTACGGGTATTCTGAAGAGGTCTGCCAACGGTTTCAATCTCACCCTCGAATTCATATCGGAAAACAAAGACGCTCTTATCGATCGGCAAGTATCAGATAAATATTCATCACTAATTGTATAATTGCTCTGATTTACATCCATTTCAATAAACATATAATTATTAAATGTTATCGATATTCCATAACTTCATTAGCGATAAGAGAGAAATGGCTAATCCTATAACGATAACAAGAGATGTAACAGTAACAAAAAAGAACGTTATGTCTTTATTAAAATTTGGATATAATGTGTATGTTTATATATTATAAGTATACAATGATTGAATAATTTCATTTCAAATTTCAGTGCCAAAACGGACCTAGAAAGTATCACGGCAATCATAACTGATATTCTTCGGAATAAAATAACGACGAAAGATGAAATAGAACAGGTATATAAAATAATTAAATACATATATACGTATGTATACATATTTTTCTATAAAGAAATTGTTATTTAAGTAATTTGATTATTGTTTTAATCGTTCTTTATTTTATTGTTTTAATCAAACTCGCAGGTAAAAATTGTACTCGAACCATTGAAAACCGTTTTTCAAGATGCTTTTGAAGAAACACTGAGTGACCTGACAAGTCGTACAGAAGCTCAGGATCCACGAGAGAAGCAGCAACTATTTGAGAGCATAAAAAAGCATTTACAAAATTTACAAACAAATTAGGCATTCGTCAAATGACACGAATTAAAGAAATGTTGATGGAAATTGTAAATAATTAAACTAATTAAAGTTGGAAAACATTTCGCTCCAGAAATATAATTTATTATCAATATATTCAAAGAATTCTTAAAGCGAGAAATATTTTAGGTTCAACAAGGATTTCGTTCTTGAATTCTCTTCACCCAGTACTTGAATATTTCTTTTTCCTTGACTCCTTTCTTCTCCAACAAGAATATAAATTTAAGTATCAAATATATTGATAATAATAACAATAAATAAATATAATCACAATAACTCCTAATAATAGGATAATTGATGCTAGGCACGAAAAACATTAGAAACTATTATTCATCACATCACATATTGAAGATTTTCAAATCGTTACGTATTCGATGTAAATATCTTCGTAAATCAATGGAGACTTTTGAAAGATCGTTGACATTGCTCAAATCATATATTGATAAAACAGTTACGTAAAAGCTTATCTTGACACTTTACGCTTCCTGGATTGGGAAGACCACGAAAATCTTGACATTTGCCTACACGCGCCTTAAGAGGGGAGAAAAAAAATGTTGCTTTATATAGTTGATATGATTCAATAGCGTGTCGTCCGAGTCAAATCATGTGATCTATGCTATTCAAAGCAATAAGTTTCGCGATTACACATCGTGCAACATTGATGGAGACTAATTATACAATTGCACTTTTAGAAGAGCAAGATGTCAGTAGTTAACGGATATTAGTGGATGCAGTACGCCTTGGTATTAATGTAAGATTCAGACATGTTTTTCATTTCACTTTTTTTTCATTTGAGTTATATTGAGAATAAGTATATTAATGACGAAAGGCACAAGTCCTCTGTTTGACACAAAGCAAAATTGATAAACGTCGATAGTGTTAGAAAGTGACTCGAGACTCCTTTCGACTCTCGAAATAAATTATATAATTCTTTATAGGTATTTATGCACTGTGTCTGCATTTTTAATCCACTCCTTATTTTTTTATTAAACCACCATCCATTTTAAAATTTTAATATTTACATCAAGTGATTTTTTTTCTATTTGACGAGGAAAGACACGGTGGGCTCAATATGTTTAAAATGAGACTCGTTGACGAAATAACGGAAATACAAGTTAATCGAATGATTCACTACTTTTAGTTCACAGTATACGTATGACCACCAGCTGATTCTCGTGCTTACAAAATGATGCGCCTGTGGTGCCTCTTATCATTATGGCTAGTGATTATACTCGATACAACGATTGCTCCATCCAACGGGGTATACGATGACGAGAAAGACGAGACAGATGTGCGGAATTTCCGTCTACCTACTGACGTCATACCCGTACATTATAAGATCAGAATAAATCCGTATATAATCGTTGATAATTTTACCTTCGTTGGCGAATCCGACATTCTTGTTGAGGTTTTGACGACGACGAAAAACTTGACCTTCCATGTCTTCAATATGACCCTGAACGAAGAGAAAACATCTTTGCGCTCGGTCGAGGTTAAGACTGACATCAAACCGAGCGATCAGCGTCTGGACGATGATACGCAATTTTGTATCTTGCAATTTGAAGAGGACTTGAAACCAGGGCAGTACCTCTTGCACCTGGAATACACTGGGTTGATGAATTTCGAGTTTATCGGTTTCTATCGAAGCTTTTACGAAGGCGAAAATGGAGAGGACGTGTAAGTATTGAAATTGATTGGAGTGAGAAGAGAGAAATATTTTTGTTGCTTATTACGCCGTAACTAATCGCATCCGAAGTTATACCATCATATATACAAATTCTTTTCTAATCTATTTTTACAGATGGCTGGGTGCCACGCACTTCGAAGCACATACTGCCAGGATGGCGTTCCCCTGCTGGGATGAACCCGCCTTGAAAGCTACTTTCGACATCTCTATAAAACATTTTCCAAATTATACGGCGGTGTCCAACATGCCAGTATTAAAACAAGGAATTGTCGAAGACGATGGCAAACAATGGACGCACTTTGAAACCACGCCTGTTATGTCTACCTATTTGATTGCTTACGTGGTCGCCGATTACGGAAATCTTACGACTCGAGTGAAAAACACAACCGTTGGTTTCTGGTCCCGGAAGAATGCGATGGACAAGATCCAGCACGGATTCGAAGTTAGTCAAAAGGTTATTCCAATCATGGAAGAATACACGAACGTTACTTTCGATCTACCAAAGCTCGATCACCTTGCCATTCCGCATTTTTCGAGCAGCGCTGTTGAAAATTGGGGCGCGGTCACTTATTTGTAAGGAATCTTAATTAGTACTTCGATTTCTGATTTATCGCTTGTTTTTATCGTTTATCCCCTTTTTAAGAGAACACAGTATATTTTACCAGAAGGGTGATCCTTTGCAAATGAAGGAAGAAGTAGCACGAATAATTTGCCACGAAACAGCCCATCAATGGTTCGGGAATCTTGTCAGTCCTTCCTGGTGGACGTACCTCTGGCTGAACGAAGGCTTCGCCGCCTATCTCCAAAGTTACTGCGTCGAAAAAGTACATATCGCGGTTTTTAAATAATTACAAATTTCCATATGATTGAAAAGTGTTTTCACGTTATTCAGCGCAGATCGGTCACTTCAAGAGGGTCGTTGACAAATTTATCGTGCAAGACATAATTTATTCCGCCATGGCGGCCGATAGTTTCGAACAAACAGTGCCGCTGAATGTATTGATCACGGGCGACGGTGATATTAGAAAACCATTTTACAACAGCGGAATAACTTATCGAAAAGGTAAATACAATATATCAAATGTACAGATCTGAATTTATTTATTTATTTATTACGTGAAAGAAATAACATTTATAATGTCTTAAAGGTGCATCAATAATTCACATGTTGAATAGTTTTCTAACGGAAGACATTTTCAGAGCAGGCCTTTACAAATATCTGACTACCAAGTAAGTCTCTTATTGTTTTATCGACCAATAAAATTACAACGAACTTCATAAACAATACTATAGTTTCATGTTTGTTTCGCGTTTAGCCAGTTTAAGGCGGTAACGTCGGATGATCTGTGGAAGGCGATGCAGGAAGCGGTCGATCAGAATAATCATCAACTCGGTGAAATCGACGTGAAAAAAGTAATGGATCCCTGGGTGAATCAAGTTGGATACCCATTAGTGACAGCTGCTAGAGATTACACTACCGGAACTCTGACTCTCACGCAGAAACGTCATTTAAGAAAATCGATGAGGAACGATTCAATGATAGCACATCCAAAATGGTGGATTCCCATTAATTTTGCGACGACATCCAGATTGAACTTTTCTTCGACGATTGCTTCGCATTGGATGGATCCAGACGTCGAGAATTTCACTATCGACGGAATAAATCCGGACGATTGGGTGATTTTAAACATTCAGAGCTCAGGTGAACATTCTTCAAATCCCTTCCGATAAACTTTTGCAATGACCTAGATAAATTAATGTGAAATAATGTTTTATAATGAAAATGTATACATGATGCAACTTTAAATAGGATTTTATAGAGTGAATTACGACAGGGAGAATTGGAAAAAGATCATCACGTACTTAAACTCGGATGATTTCGAAAAGATACACGTGCTCAATCGTGCCAAACTCTTAGCCGATGCTTTGACCTTTGCAGAGAATGAGGACTTCGACATTGAAATATTTGTTGATCTGGTCAATTATTTGCACAGGGAAAAAGATTTCATCGCCTGGATCCCTGGTTTTAAATGTATACAAAAACTCCAAGAAATAATGAAAGATTCATCAGAGTATCCTCTCGTTCAGGTAATTAGTTTTTTTTTTTATTGAAGTAAACGATGACGGTGTGAGCAAAGTATATCTTTAATAACTTTATACGAACGATCAATTGATGTTTTTCAGAAGTACTTTTTATATTTGATTGAAGAAATCGTCAAGGACGTTGGATTTGAATACTTGGAAAATGAAGATTACTTCAAGACGGTGACAAGAGGAAGAGTGTTGAGTTACGCTATGAAATGGGGACATGTATCGTGTAGGCAATATTTCGCAGATTTGCACGTGAAGAACAGAAAGAATCCACAAAAATATCCGTTAGTGATTCAAACAAGTATTAACACGTATATTTTACTCGCACGAGCGTAGTTGTACTATTCATTAGTAAATCAAAGTAACTTTTATATGCATAAAACGTTCACTAGTAACATCCGTCGTTTGGCTTTAAATCAAACAATTACTTCCTGAAACGCTTCTTTAAATAACGTGAAGAAATTTAATTTTTAATGTTTGACTAGAATTCAAGGGGAATTGGAACATTACGTCCACTGCACTGGAATCGCAGATGGCAATGCAACGATTTGGGAAGAAGAATTGGATTTGTTCAAGCAAAATCCAGTTATTAACAGCGATTTAATCCACTACATGGCCTGTACGAAGAATTCGACACTTGTTCGGAAACTGATGAGTTTGACGTTAGAGACACCGGTGTTAACGAAGGAAGTTACCGAGTACCTATTAATGACGATGTTGACTTCGGATTTACACGACTTAGATTTCGCCATTCAGTTCTTTGTTGACAACAAAGATGCCATTTTACATAAGTAATGTTTACCAAAAGATTTCGAATAATGTTCGTTAATGAAAAATAAAAGGATTTGAAATACTTCGATTACGATTGTTGTTCGAAAATATCGATTAAATGGTAACAAATTTTATTTTCAGCATCGGTTTTAGTAAATCTGACATAATGCAAATCCTTCAATCCATCTTCTGGAACAAGGTCCAATCGGTAGACGACTTAAAACGGGTAACCATATTGGTTCTGATTATTTACATTTTGTTTGCATTATACTATCATTTATAAATAATGTTAATATATATATATATATATATTGTTAAGTATTTCGTAATTCATTTATATTTTTAGATTAAAGTCATAGTGGATTTGTATCAAGAGGTTTTGGATGAAGTTTCGTACGACGACTTGGTTGCAGCCGCTCAAGTCATTCACTTAAAACCTCAGGAATCAGAAGAAAGCAAACGAGTACTGGATTACATTCAAAAACACATTTCTACTTTAAACGAGTTACAACCCTCCGAGAAAACTCCCGTATGATTTCGTTTCGTTATGATGTCATTTAAATACAAACCTATGTAATATACGTGTAGTATAATACGATGATTGCGTTGAAATTAATTAGTAATAAACACTTCGTTATACATAATGTGTTCGTTATAGGAAAGAATGCGTTCACACCTGTAGTGTTTAAAACAGCTTGGTTTTTTTTTTTTAATTTACTGAACATTTTTTCTTTTTTCTATCCTCCTCGTTTCTCAAATTTACCGTGTCTTTTTAAAATAAATTTCAATCATTTTTATGAAACAATTTATATTATCTATTTTTTTTTTAAGTTATTTACAGTGAGAATGTTGTAAAGTGAAATTTCACTATAAAAAATGTATAGAGAGAGAGAGAGAGAGAGAGAGCCATGAAAATGTTGGTATACCTGCACGTGCGTCCCCGATTTAAAAAAAAAGAGAAAATTATTATCTTTTATGTTCATGATGATTCAACAGAATATAAACTGTTTGATTTGTGCACATTTCAAATTCAGCAATTACACATCACGAACATTGGTGGAGGTAATTAGCAATTGACTTTTTTAGAGACGAATGTCAGTAGTAGACGTAAAATAATGGGCGCAGAACGTTGTAATATTGATACAAGACCAAATGAAACTTGTAATATTCTCACTTTTCATGAAATATTCTCTACACATTTTAATTGTTTCGAGAACAAATTTTAATTGTTTTCCTCATTCATAATTTATATTTCATTATTATCAAGTGGGATTGGGGGGGGGGGGGGGGTGTAACGTTACGGTTTTTCTCCAACAGCAAAAAATAAATTTTTTAAAATTAAAAAAAAAATCGAAATTTTGTTCTTTTTGCAAACACATCGATAATACATATCAATAATATAAATCTTTTAGTAAGAACAATATATTGTCAACTATTTATAGACCAAGATTGGATGGACGCACTACATTTTGTACTGTATTAGTATTTGATAAATATCGGCTCGACATAGTTGGGTTATTATAGTTATCAAATATTTTACTATGTTTAGATCTGGAGTATTTTTTTTAATGATCCCTTTCAGAAGGCTTTTTTGAATGATCCCTTTGAGCTGTCTTTTCTAAATTACCCCTTTGAGTTGTTGCTTATCGTTAGGTCTGCTGATTGAACGTGATTCAAGGGCCATTCCCCCTCTTATACAGATGTGAATGTCGCGATAACGACGAAATCGACCAGTTCAAATATCGTCTTTCTACGAATGTTATTCTTACACGCTATATAAGACTACTGAATCCATATATAATAATGCTACCTCCGATTATTATTATTGGGGTAACATCGACAAAAAAACCTGACCCTTCATGGTTTCGATACTACTCTAAATGACGATAAGACTGTTTAGATCAAGATTGACGTCACAAAGTCGAGTTCTGGAATATGGAATGCAATTTTGTATATGTATTTTAAAGGGAATATAAAACCCTGGAAAATACGTTTTCGATATGAATTATGTTGTTGGAGAATTTCAAAACTACTGGATTTTATCGAAGGTACTAAAATGACAGTGTAAATGTTTCATTTTTAAAAAACATACATGAAGTTATTCTAGTAAGTATAGAAAATGATGATTGTTTCATTCATATTTAAAAATCTATTTATTGAATTGTACTACGACAGTTTTCACTCTTAACAAATGAGAATATTATTAAGATTTTCTCGACATGTTTATTTGTTCTTAAATGATTGATCTTATTTTCAATAAGAATTCCATACATCTTTGTTACCGTAGTCGAATATTCCCAAGGAAGTCGTTATCTTTCGTAATGTCCACTTGTGCTGAAAGTAAGTCTACATATGTACATATATATATATTATGGTAATCATAAAAATTGTGTTTATGCAGATGGCTGGCTGCAATGCACTTCGAAGCACCTATATACCAGAATGGCATTTCCCAGTTGAAATAAACTCGCCTTAGAAGCTATTTCGATATTTATCTAAAACATTTTCCGAACTTTAAGGGATATATCCAATATGCCAGTATTAAAGAAGGAAAGTTGTCTTGGCATTGGTAAGAAAATTCAACACACTATTAAATGTCCACTTGTTTGATTCATCATGTGGTCGATGATTATGGAAATTTGATAACATATAAGTAAACAATAACAACTGTTCGTTTTTCCGCCCTCAAGAACTTAATCAATGAAATGTATCTACTAAATTTAAAAAATAAGTAAAAACGGTCACTGTACATCAAGGTTCAAAGAACCATAAAAAAAATATATAATTTTCGGCCTGGAAAATTATACATCTACCGTTTAACGAATTTATTGAAGTTTTAAAATTAGTTTTAAATAACACTACGTTTACGTTTCAGAACAACTACTATTAACAAGTATACGGAGTCCCAATGGGCTCTCCTTTATCACCGGTCGTATCAAATTTAGTAATGGAATTTGTTGAAAATATTTTAATTACGAAATTAAATTATAATATACCACTTTATTTTCGGTACGTTGATGACATTCTACTTGCATATCCTAATGACCAAGAGGATGATATTTTGGAAAAATGTAATAGTTTAAATAAAATCAATGGGCTTCAAACAAAATTAAATTTACAAAAGAGATCGAAAAAAATAATAAAATCAATTTTTTAGATCTACTAATCATTAGAAAGATATTATTAGAAAGAGAACGGATATTCAGACAATGTTGTAAATGAATGTATAGGCAAGAGAGTACATTTCCTATACAGTTCGTTACAACATAGCCAAACTAATAATTTAAATGGCGTCATTAAAACTACATCAATCCCTTATGTACGAGGGGTTACAGAAAAATTAACATCGAGACT
>JAPYZR010002047.1:0-24613 GCA_030522945.1 Trichopria nigra
TGTCATATCAAATCACCCTTCCAAAGCCCAAATTTTGAAAAAACGTTTCAATCATTTACAATTTTCATTTTTCGTATTTTGAGGTTACGTCGGTAACTGCTCTACTGTTATTTGCTTAAATCTCATCCTTATGTTATCAAGAATCCGTGGGAGAAAGGATATTTCGAAATACGACGCAGTTTTCGAGAAATACGAGATCGGGCGGAGCCGTCTGAAAGCGCTCCGAACTCGCCGAACGCGCTCTCGGCGCGGCTAACAGAGGAGACCTTTTTCTATATTGATTTTCAATTCGATCAATTTTAGATTCCGATTGCGTCGATTCAATCCCATTGAATTTTTATCGTTTTCAATCGGATTATTTCGGTTTGAATGGGAATGTTTAAGCAGGGTAACCGTGGTGAACTCACAGTAATATTATTTGTTTCGGCGAAATGTATACGGAAAAAACAATTTTTGGTTAGGACAAAAAAAGAAATTGGGCGCCCTAACCAACTCTCCTATATAGTGCTCTGATGAGCGCTAAACGAGAACTATTGGTTGGAGTAACTATTTTCACATATAGTTGCGTTCGAATAGTTCCGTCGAACAATGTAATTCATTGCGTAAACTACTTTTAATACATAACTCGTTGGAACAACAAATAAATTGTTTAGTCCACCTAATTATGTTAGTTTAGGATGCTCTTATGTTTTCCAACTAATTACAATAATAGTAGATTGAACTAATTGGATTTTGTTACATTTGATCTACTAACCAAGTAAGTGATTGTGTCAGCTAAGAAATCTACAACCAATAAAAATTAGTTATGCGGAACCTCGATAAGATGACACATCGCTAAGATGACACCTCGCTAAGATGCCACCTGTCTATCCCCAATAACATGACATTGAAGCCTTTCCCCTCATTCCCACCATCGTACACTTTCTGTCATGCTCGTGATGTAGCATAACGAAAATGGGTTCATGCGCATGCGCCTATAGAGCAGGAGGCGCTGGAGGTATTGTAGGAAGGTGAAGTCTTCGGCTTCCCTCAGGTGTCATCTTAACGGGGATTAAGGGGAGGGCTGGGAACCGAAGGTGTCATCTTATCGAGGTCCTCTACTATCTATTTTTCACTCGATGCATCGGGTTTAATCATAATGAAATTCCTTAATTCATGTAGTTCGATCCAATCTGAGGCATGTATATACGGGCGAGATGATTTGAAAATGTTTTCCATTTTCAATCATTACGTCAATTTGTACGTTTCGATATATATATGCTGGCCCTCGTCAGAAACTTTTTTTGTTTACCGGAAAATCAAAATCATTTTTTCACAAGTTTTCCTTTTTTTTTTTAAATTATACAAAGTAATAAAAAAATAAAATTTGCCTCTTACCAAGTAGCGTCGTTAGATGCAACATCTTTAATGGAGAAAAAAGTCTTGCTTAAACAAATTTTGTTCCTTTTAGAAGTTTCAGAAGTATAATAAGTTCTATATATTCAGAATGAAAAAATATTTAAATAAAGAGAAGATTTTATTTCAACGTGAGTATATATATATAGAAAAAAAGAATAATAGAAAAAGAATAATGAATTGAAAAACTTTAAATGAAAGAAAAAAAATTAATAAATAAATACCTTTGATAAAAATTAAGAAATGTTGAAAGTTTTAAAAATTCTGATGTCACGTATCAATCAGTTATTCCCGGCAATTTTCCAACGTTCATATCTATTTTTTTTTTTAATTAAGTCGAAAACAACACACTGTTATATTCATTCAGCACACACGTCACTATAATTATATAACGTCAAAAAATTAAAATAAAACCTTATCCAGTTTTACAACTGTACTGTACAAGATGTTATATATATGCATATAAACAGCTTATTAATAAACAGCTGACAACGCTGTTCAACGTATAATGTATGGAAATTATGAGTTCTATATTTTGAATATAAATATACACATATTACAGACAAATACTTCATAATAATTATGTATAGCTGTCGAACATTTCAACAACAAACTTTTCGAAATATCAACGTTTTCGATTGTTTAAACGTAGCAGTAAAGGGTATTTATACTCGTATGGTAAAATCGAATTTTCTTGTCTGATATGAATTTTTTTTTTTTTTGTCTTCAACAAAAAAAAATTTCAAGGTGTCTTCTTTTATTTGACATTTGATATTGTATATGGCTATACATAATATTTATATAACATATATGTAACAATTATATAAATGTTCCATCACCTGTTACTTTCTGTGCTTACAGGGTTTTAATAGCCTCCTACAGTTATTGTCACAAAATTTACACTACACATACTTTGTATATAGAACCCCATCACTCTTATTCATTTTGTACACAACTTATATCGTTATAAGGGTTAATATATACAGCATATAATATATACAATATATATACAACATTAATATATACATCATGATGAACCGCCCCTATACTGAAACTTCCTAAATGGGATCCTATATGATATTTTTAAGACAATTTTAAACGATAACGAAACATGTATTATTTTGTATATATTATATAATAAAAATCCCATTTCAAAATCCTCCATATGGGATGGTTATTATATAATAAAACATGTTTCTTTCTTGTTTAAAATTGTCTTTAAAATGTCCCAGAATTTTGTTCATTCTAAAAAACAACATTTTTTGATGTGGGATTTCACGAGAAATTCCCACATGGGATCCCATATGGGAATTTTCAATAGGGTTTGATATATTATGTCTTTTTTAGATATATTTTATTGGGCAGACTTTCACTTATTTATAGCCTTTAACATATAAATATATAGTAGAGTAATTTTTATGTAATTTGGTCTTTTAGAATTATAGTTGGAATTTGTTAAAAGATTAATTTTTTTCTTAATACATTCCAACAGAAATTCTTTCGCATTATATTATTATAATAATAAAAGGAGTAGGAATTTTTGAACGAATATCCTGTTTCCCAGTATTTTCGAGTATATACTCTTTTTCAGAATCTGAGCTCAAAATTGTAATAGCTCTACTCTACTCTCTCTCTATATATATATATATATATTATAATAAAACATGCAACTTTTGAGAAAAAATGTACGGATGCTTTTTTTCCCACCAATATTGTCGCTGAATCCAAATTTGATCTCAGATTTTCGAAATTCAAGATGGCAAATCCAATATGGCGTCCAACATTTTGAAAAATACTTGGAACTTTTATATATATATATATAAATAAACATTATTTATGCCCCTTAAAAATTGCATCTTAATTATTATACTACACTTTAAGAAAATATTCTACGACTTGCGACGGATTATACTTTTTAGTTATGATTTTCTCAAGTTAGTAATAAGACAAAATAAGCGATTGTATTTTTGTTTTTTCAATTGTAAGAACGATAACTGATGGATTATATATTCAAAGTCGGTGTACTCGAACAAAACATTACTGTTCTGTTTATCATTATTTATTATTTATTGGCCTAGGATGATTCTTTTTTCAAACCTCTTCAGAAGATAAACCAAACAGAAAAAAAAATTTTTTTACTTCATTTAGAATGACAAAAATCACGAGATTCTGATACGGTACATAATCAAGAGCCCTACTGGAAGCACAAAAAGTAACGGTAATGTATCTGTACATATTGTAGCAATATTGCAATATATATTCATTATATTTTTATTATTTTCAGCGATATTGAAATATTGCTGCCTTATATTGCAGCAATAGTAAGTCGCGATATGTCGCACGAAGCAATATTGCTGCAGTATTGCTAAAATATTGTATTATGATATATCGCAGTAAAATATTGATGCAATATTGCAAAAATATTATGCTTCGGTATAAAAGGAAGCAATAGTGCCACAATATTGCTGAAATATTGCATTATGATATATCGTAATGAAATATTATGCAATTCTGCAAAAATATTACTTTATTTATGATATATCGCAGTAAAATATTGATGCAATATTGCAAATATATTATGCTGCTGTATATAACGAAGCAATATTGCTGAAATATTGCATTATATGATATATCGTAAATTTATATAAAATTATTACTTCCCAATTGATTCATGAATGTCAATCATTCTCCATCATTCACATAATTCAACTTCTGACCATTTCCAACTCTTCAATTCTTCGTTTAGGGGATTGTTACATAAATGTTACATATAGTTGTTATATGTTGTACCTGTTACTTTTGTGTGTTGCTCTGAAGAAAACCTGAAATATAATTCTATTTTAATAACTATACTTAATGCCTGCATTTACTACTAAAAACTATACTAATATGCGCAATATAGTGTCAGTTTTCAGTAGTAAATTATGGCATTCAGTGATAAATTTCTACGAGAGCAAGGACCAAATTAATAACTGGTCACCCAGTATATATATATATATATTATTATTATGTATTAATAAGTATATATCTAAAAAAATTATCGATTTTGTTGCCTGTACACAAGCATTATTTCGTCACTTTGTTGTCGAACAATAGGCTATATATATATAGTCAGTTTTAGACGTTTTAGTCGCAGAAAGCTAGAAGCTTCGCTCTCTCTATATATATATTATACCGCAGGTTTCCTCGTCCGCTATCATCGATCCAGTGCGCCCTTTTACTACGTTCCCAACGTTCGCACGCAGAGGGTTATCGGTGACCGCAACGCGGTTGTGTACGTATGTATACAGGTACACCTTTCCAGAAATTTGCCGCGAATATTATATACTAAAACCCAGACAATAGAAGCAATCAAAATCGCTCATTTCCATTTATCAAATACGTTTTTCTTTGACCCCCCTGTAAACGGAAACGTATTGAAAGTTAAAAATACGAATTCAAACGAATTAAAATGAATTAAAATGCATTAAATAAAACGACTGAATATGAATTCACTTAATGCGTATATATGAATTCATTTCAATTCGTATTTTTAATATTCAATACGTTTTCGTTTAATGGGGACTGATTCGAAATACGAATTGAATTCAACTGTACCTATCTTTTTTTTATTCTGCAAAATTCACACGGTAAAAAAATTAAAATGATTAAAACATCAAAACTTGGATTAACAAGAATTCAGAAGTATTCGTTATAGAAGAAATGAATCCATTTTTAATCATTTTTAATCTGAGTTTTCACCTATCAATCTTTTCTTTTTTATTGGTTTGTCAAAATTCATGATAATTCCAAAATTTTCGTGTCGCCATTTTGAATTTCGAAAATCAGACCTGAAATAAAAATGAAATCCATTGAAAAAGCAAATAAAGTAATAATATAATTCTATTTCCCACGAGGAGAAAAATTATTCAATTAATTTTTTTTTTCACGATTCGGTACTCCCTGTCGCATCGCAAATAATAGATAAAAAAGTATTGAAATGCATTCATTTTAAGAGTCTTTGAATTTGTACTTTGGGAAAGATGAATCCATCCCAGTAAACGAAAACGTATTGAAAATTAAAAATACGAAGTCAAATGAATTCATGTACGCGTTAAGTGAATTCATATTCAGTCGTTTTAATTAATTTTAATTAATTTTAATTGGTTTGAATTCTTATTTTTAACTTTCAATACGTTTCCGTTTACAGGGATTTCTATTTAATCATACGAATAGAAAAAATGACTTTATAATCCACGCGAATGCATGTCCGACTATATATATATATAATATTAATATATATATATTCATGCAGACCGCTTCTATGCATTCCTATTCGTTATTACGAATTGGCAACAGTAAATTTGAATCCACGTGAATCCAAAAATAATAAATCTTATTTACCCAGTACCCTGTAAACGGAAACGTATTGAAAGTTAAAAATGCGAATTCAAACGAATTAAAATGAATTAAAATGCATTAAAACGACTGAAAATGAATTTACTTCAAGCGTACTTCAATTCGTATTTTTAATTTTCAATACCCAGTAAATGAAAAAGGATTGGGAGGTCAAATTTTGGATTAAGAAGGATTCAGAATGATTAAGATGGATTCATTTTACATACCAATGAATACTAACAACCTGATGGGTTGTTTACCGTTTTCGTTTACTGGGTTGTTATATATCACAACTCACATTTTAATGAAACGATTATTTTGGGATTCAAACGTATACGGACTAAACAAATGTTTTATGCGTAAAGTTGAATTCAAATGCAAACCTGATGGGTTGTTTACCCAGTAAACGAAAACGTATTGAAAATTAAAAATACGAATTGGAATGAATTCATGTACGCATTAAGTGAATTCATTTTCCGTCGTTTTAATGCATTTTCGTTTTAATGCGTATTTTTAACTTTCAATACGTTTCCGTTTACAGGGAAAAACACATTGAAAGTTAAAAATACGAATTAAAATGAATACATATACGTATTAAGTGAATTAATTTTCAGTCGTTTTAATGCATTTTAATTTACTTTAATTCGTTTGAATTCCTATTTTTAAATTTCAATGCGTTTTCGTTTACTGGGATCCCCCCAGTAATCGGAAATGCATTGAAAGGTCAAAAAACCAATTACACTGAAAGAAAATTTGTAACGATGTACATTACACTTTTCAATTTTCGATTAATTAATCATACAAATTCAGTACCAACCTCGGAGTATATTGAAAATAGAACAGCGAAATTTTCGATTGTTGAATACAAGTTATTTCTATTTACAGTAACTATATATAGTAGAACGGATTCATATTAATATTATGTGTTTTTAAATATGTAATATTCTTCTACAATAAAAAAATCAAAATATTCATCCTTGTATATAAACATTTTTACAATGTTAAACAAAATATATATGTATATATAAGCACATTTCGTTTCTTTTCATTCATTTTAAATCCATCACTTTTTTCTTTTCAAATTTCTTTACACTTATAATTTCGCATTCACAACCCACATTTTAACGAAACGATTATTTTAGGACTCAAATGTACGCACTAACCAATTCTTTTATTCGTAAATTTGAATTCAAATGCATTAACCATTCATGGTTATAATAAAATATGAAATAAATATTTACGGATTAAAATGCATTCAATTATAGTTTCAAGTATATGAATTCATGTTGTCAAATTGGATAGAAATGTATTAATTTGTTTCAGAATTTAATCCATTTTAAAAACAATTTAACGAATTCAAAGTACGAATAGGAAGGGATTACAATTTTTTATCCAATTTAATCCAATCCCTGGGATTCTATACTGTCCAAATCTATTTACTCTTCGTCGTTCTCCCAGTAAACGAAAACGTATTGAAAATTAAAAATACGCATGTACGCATGTACGCATTAATCATGTACGCATTAAGTGAATTCATTTTCAGTCGATTTAATGCAATTTAATTCATTTTAATTCGTTTGAATTCGTATTTTAAACTTTCAATACGTTTCCGTTTACAGGGCTCTTTACCACTTCAAAAGACTTCCTCGAGTCGCCGCTAAAAATGTCGCTTTTTACACCCGTGGGGTGATCCGTCGATCATAGATTGTGACAGGGATCACTGTACTTATATATTTAAAAGTGACCAAGTGACGACGAAAAGCACCAACCACATCCTAATACAGATCGAAATCAATCAAAGACGAGTTTTTTCTTCTTCCTTTATTCCCTCGTTTCTCGGACATTCAACGACCAGGACCTTCTTCATCAGCTTTCGCATTCGACGAGATCGGAGCGAATAAGAGCCGTCATCATTTTCCTTCCGTGCAATTTATTTCATGATTACACACTGTCATCTTAACACTTCGAGGAGGTTTCCAGGTTAGGACACAAAAGGGTAGGGGGGTCTGGGAGTCTAACTCGCCACGATCATTGAAGAAGGAGTAGATGACGATGTTTGTTGCTTTTTTCCTTTAATATATATTCAGAGGGCCGCGTGTCGATTTTACAAGATCTACTATGTTTTTTTAGGATGGAATTCGGGAGATGAGACGATCAAGTGCACACACGCAAACACACACGCATACACCCACGCACGCACACACACACACACGAATGTCGAGACACGAGTCGATCCGATTTCGTTGTTGGTCGAAGTAGAACTACGTGGCTCCCCGAAGGACGACCGAAAAGACGCGCCGACCACCCCCTATATATATAAATCATATACAGGCCAGCTTTTTTTTTTTTTTTTGTTTTTGTTTTGTTTGTTTTGGAGCTTTTGAAAAAAGTCGATTTCATATATATATAGACATCACACACTCGTAGTGGAGTTTAGCATAATCTGACACTATTCGGCTTTTATGTATAAACAATGTACATTAAGTAACATTCGTCGATGAGAGCGAGTGGATGAGCAAATTACCGTTCGGTTTCGTTCGTCTTCCCCCATGTTTGCTTGATGCACGATTTGCTTTCGCTCCCCTAGCCCGACCAATTGTCCATGTGGTATATATCGTACGAAGTTCACGTAGGCTATAAACAGCGCTGTACTTTCGGCGAACAAAAATTTCGTCGCTACTTAATGTCATTGACTTATGAATAAACGCAAAAACGTTTACGCCACCGTCGGTTCCGTTACCTTAGATATTATTACTCAGAATTCGAGAAACGTTTTAAACCTTATAACGTCGCATCGTTAGCCCGTATATATAGTATCTATATATCTGTATATATATATATATACAGGCGACTCAGCGAACGAAAAATTGTCCGAACCGCGTCATCGGAAGGTCATTTTGTAAGAGTTTCCAGATTCGCCTGTAACCGCCTCCACCCTCCCACGCTGGGAAGGAAGGGCATTATCATTATTATTATTATTATTATTATATTTTTTCCTTTGCATTCGGCGCCAAGCGACGACGGATAATCGTCCAACCAACGACGAAGCGGAGTCCGTCCAATAAGAGTCGGAGCGGACAATATATTTCGACAATTTTCTTTCTTTTTCTTCTTGTTATTTTTTTTTTGTTTCTTTTTTTGTTTTTTGTTTTTTTTTTTGTTTTTTTGTTTTGCCCGTCACTATTATTAACAAACACGCTTTTACTTCTAAAGTGTTCGGATGAACGTCGTTTCCTTTGTCTGATATTGCACAAACGAATATTGCACTTGACACATCGTAAAGAATCGCTACTGGTAACACTCGATCATACGTATTGTACAATATAAATTACAAACTTTCAAGTTTCGCCTTTAAACATTGATTTCGCCAGAATTTCTACGAGCGGACTCTTGACAGACGC
Organism: Trichopria nigra; assembly: GCA_030522945.1. Classification (NCBI taxonomy): domain Eukaryota; kingdom Metazoa; phylum Arthropoda; class Insecta; order Hymenoptera; family Diapriidae; genus Trichopria; species Trichopria nigra. Next base: position 9,174 of record JAPYZR010002047.1, read on the forward strand.
CATTTTGAAAGCATTCTGAAAAATTGTACTGAAGGTTTGTAAACGCGCTTTAACGTAAACGTTACCGTAATAATCTGCTTTGAAAAATTCCACGACCCTACTCGTAGGAACTCTGGAAGTAGAAGCGGAAAGAAAAAGTCGTCGACATTTTCCACAACTGGTCGATCTTCTTTTTTGTTCGTTTTTGGACGTTCCTCTCATATTTGGCCAGAAATCGAATCCCGATCACTTAATATTATTTTGACTAGCTCTTCACGCCAGCCAATCGCGATTCGACCGCGGTGACGTAAGAGGCTCGTGGTAAAGGATGGAGCGGGGAGATTAGAGATTTGGACGGGTAAAAATGATGGATTTTGATTCGTCGTTCAAGTGTATTTTTTTTTATTTTTTTTTTTTTTTCGTTCGAATAATCAACGAACTTGTAGTTACCATTGTCGTTACCAGGGGCGCCGAGAACTCTGAGGTCCGTCCAAAAGTGAGATCGACTATTTGCGGACAATTTCACCGACGCCTTCCGTCCGTGCCACCGATACACAGGTTTTTTTTTTTTTCCTATACGCAATTACCGAATGTTATCCGCCACCTTGGATCGGTACGAATGTCGAACGAAAGTTTGTTCGTACAGTATATAGTGCATCGAGGCGAATCGAATTCGATCGTATTCGCTCGATTCGTGGAACGCGAAATTCAAAATGAGTGAAGGGGCACGAGACGGGCTGTCGTCCGCGAATGCTGAAAAGTGAAAATGTCGGACTCTTACCACGGCCGACTCTTACCGCAGAGACTCCGGCCGACGTAATGCCTCGCCCGTGGCCTGAAGCTCGAGATACAATAGAAGGTAAGAAATTATACAATTTGAGAGTTATTACATTATAATACACGCGGCGTTTATAACACGAGCATCTTTTACAATAGGAACCATTCGCGAGCGGCCCAGCGAGTCCGCTCGCGACGAACGTATATGGAGTCGCGTTGTACGCCGTAACGCGCGGGTGCCGTTACGGGCGGCTACGTCTCGTCGCCTTTATACATACTCAGAAGTTGCTTCGACGTTAATCGCTAATGTTAGATATAGAACAATTGGAGATTTCCAAGCAGTTAAAAAATATGTTACGAGCCGTCCGCGTCGGCCCAAGCTCTCTTAACTCTCCCGAGTACGCGCTCCCGACTCTGCCTGCCTCGATACACGATCAACAGCGAATTACGGATCCCCGGACCTCAATTATATTATTATTAATGACCGGACCTGCAATAGGGGTGGGGGACATTGGCGACGGATGTGCGAGCGCCCCCCCTCCGTCGCATGCCCCGATGACAATGAAACGATCTTTCTTTCTTTTTTGTTTTTCTCTGGTCGATCGTCGGCACTGGAACTCGGAATGGATTCAAAAACGTCTACGAATTGCTGAACACCATTTGTCGTTCACTTGTCCACCTTTATTCATTCGTTTGTTGAGGCCGAGAGAACGGAAAGGATCTATACATACATACATACATACATATATATACATATATATATATACGTACACTCGCGTATACAATACATATACATACGTACACACGCATATGTATATCTTATATATATATATATAAAGACATCAGTTATTCCGTATATCAATGACTTCGTCTATACCCTGTGCAATCATTTTAATACCTCGACACATTCTAGGTGATTACTCGGTTTAATGTTACTTCGCGCAATAGCTAGCTTCTTCGTTATAAATAATAATATTTATATATACTTTTATATTTATATATGTATAATATATCTATATATATTTATATTTATGTATAATCACGCCGATGCATCATTTTACAGCATTGCACTATTCATTATAGCAAAAAAAAAAAATAAGAAAAAAAGATAAGTATCTTCTCGACCACACTGAATTTAAACGTCGCATTCCCTGACACTTGTAAGTTGTCGCGCGGAATAATTAACAAAAACTTCAATGAGAATATAGAAACATTATAAGTATACACACACACGCACACGCACGCGCGCACACGGTTCGCCGAATCCGTCAGAAATCGTTGCGGTCCTTTCTACGCGCGCCTCCTCGTTCGTCCGTCTTTTCAACGCCAGTTTACGTTACTTTCAATGTTTTCCAATAGCGAATTGAATATTTCTTTTAAAAAGAGACGACTACGACAAAGACAAAAAAAATCAGGTAACAACAACAATATACAAGGTGTGTTTGTTTTTATTTTGGGACATTAAAATGTCTGAAGAAATGCGTATGTTTTTTTTTCTTCTTTTTTTGTTGTTGTACAGGAGGAAACTCGATCCCGCGACGCTCCCCCTTGAAGATTTCGATAAATTCAATATACGCCTATCATTTTCTTTCATTTAATAAAAGCGGCATCTCCTCGATGCATTTGAGAAAGTGATTTTTAGACAGCGCCATCTATCGCGAATCGAACGTTTCCAACAAAACTCGTGGTAAATAAAGAAAATTTACATTTCAAACATTTTTCCGCGCGTATGGCTTCGGATATTTTAATGTCTCGGGATAAAAAAAAAAAAAGAAGAAAGACAAACAAAAAATCACCCTGTACGGTAGAGATTAAAGGAGCGCCCAGAAATGGCGCCGAAGCAACATTCGCTCCGCGCGATTCTCACGGATTTGACGGGCTCCGTGCTCGTTTACGACAATGTCTGTCGGATGAGCGCAATGCGCGCTCGCTCTCGCTTCTCATGCTTTCACACACATCCACAAACGGTACCGTTCAATTCCTTATGGTAAATAAGATCGACCTTACTATTATTTATGCGACGGAAGCTGACGATCGCAGGTGTCAACGATGACAGATAGGTTCTCCATAATATCCATTACGACAATTGCGATGACGATGATGATAGTGACGACAATATCGTGTTTAATCACAAAAAACGGATACGCGTGAGGGGAGGGGCGGGGAGTACGGCTGAAAATTCGCACGTCTAAAAAGAAACGGATTGGCTCTGATTTCCTTCTGACTGGTTCTTTGTCCGTTTTTTTTTTGTTTCTCTCTCTCTCTCTTCTCTTTTCTCCTTCTTTGCAAAAGCCCCCGGACCAGCCTCGGACGATTGCCAACCGCGACTGGTGGTGGCGCGGTTCGCGCTCGCCGATCTCTCTTCTCCTCCTCCTCCTCCCGATTGCAACTCCCAAGCCTTGAGATACATTATCTTTCGAGGAAACGCACGTGTAATGGCGACTACTTCCCTAGATTTACATCAAGATCGTCTTGAGTCCCTGCTCCGCGTACAAGTAACAACGGGGAGTCAACTCGGAAAAGTCGCTTGCGAGAAAAATTTTTCAAACACAACGCGCAAAAACAATCATTGAAAACAACAAATCGGCCTTAAAGTAGCGTCAAACTCGCAACGGCAATCGCTGCATTTCGGTAAGAAAGCCGGAACCCTTTCCATTGGCGTTTAAAGCTTAAAAACGTCACTAAAAGAGTGCCAAAATCAATTTTAATGGCACTTGGTATCCGATGGTTTCGATTATCAATCCAACGATCAAAATGGCGAATCCAACGCGGCGCCATCTCGAGTATTCGTAATTGTCGACCCTGCGAAAACCCAGCGAATAAAATCCGTCATTTTTTAAAAGACCACTTTTCGCCATATTGGTTCCGCCATTTTGAATTTTTATGATGTCTTTATGACGTCTTTAATTTCTTTCTTTCTTTCTTTCTTTCTATCTTTAATTTTCGTTTTGTTTTTAGCACATCGACACAAAAATTCCACCCGCCGGCGAAGTAGACTTTTGAAGCAAGAAGGAGCCGCGCAGCTTTCTTACCGAAATTAGCCGAAGAGACAAACAAAACCGTCCAATCGTGAACTAGCAAACCTACAACGATACGATAGATTAAAAGCACCGGTAAGCTCCAGCGACGTCCGAGAAAACCGTTCGCCATTACAAGAGCCGTACCCTTGAAAGACCGTCAGTGGTCTTTCCGAGCCGGCGGTGCCGCATAAAAATACGTAGAAAAGACGAACTACGGGGACGTCGCTAACATTGATTATCATACGCCGTCGTAGGCGAGGTCGATGGGTGCCCTGTGCGGGGTTCCGGGGAGGTATGACGATGGCGGCGTAGGGCTTCCTGGATTGGCACTGCCAGGCGACCCGTAGCTCTGATAACTCGGACTTGGCGCGTGGATGCCGGCAGGCGGCGTCGGATAGGCGTCGAAGGAACTCGGATACGAGCCGTTGTACGAATACGGGTTCGTCATGTGACTCAAAGAAGGATGAATGCCGCTCATCCCGCCCATGTTGTATGTTCGTTGCATCAGACTAGATTCTAAGCCACCGAAGAGGTAACCGTTCGTCGAGCCCATCGGCACCGGGTAATGCGGGCTCGGAATGATGTTCGGGTACGTGTTTCCAGGATGGTTCATGCTTGGCGTGTAATTGCTTGACGCTAGATTCTCCACTGTGTACGATTTGCTGTGCTGCAACTGCTGCTGCTGCTGCTGATCTTGCCGTCCGCCGTATATCGACCCGTAATTCTCGCCCGACGACGGATAGATGCCGGGCCCACCGTTCGGCAGTGGCGGACTGTAGTTTGACATCCCCGAACCCGGGTATCCCGACATGTACGACTGGTGATGGCCCTCTAACTTCTCGCCCATCGAGTCGTCCGGCATTCCCGGATGACCGTGATGCAGCCGTTGACCGCCGCCGTCTGTTATGCTCGGGATCTGATCGACCAGTGACTCGAGGTCGCTGAGGCTCTTCGAAGCTACGTCCTGGCTCGACCTCTTCATCCCGTACTGATCCAGAGGATGGGGCGACATCGACGAGTGCGTCGGCGTTTGCGGATGCGTGTGCGGCGGCGTCTGGTGCGAGTGATGCGAGTGCTCGTCCTGGCTCAAGGGCGTCGGCGTCGACTGATGCGGATGTTGATTATGCGCTTCCGGCGTATGCTCGTGATACGTCATGTAACTGGTGTAGCTGGAGTGCGACGGAGTTCCCGGACTACCGTGATGCCCGTCCACGCCGTTGGCCGGATTGTACGACCTGTGATCGTTGCTCAAGTTCTGTTGAGATATGCTGCTGGGTGGCTCGAAGTCGGGGTGCTCTATGCTCGGCGAAGTCAGCGGCGACGGGTCCAGATTATTCTCCGACGAAATGGCGGTATTGATTTCCGAAGAAAGATCCGAATGCGTGAACGACAACGACATCGATTTCGGACTGTGACTGTAGTGCTGCATGTGCACCGGGCTCTGCTTTGAGTTCATATTGAACGGGCTGTCGTTCAATCCTTGCCCGAAGTAACCGGATTCGCCCATTGACTGGGGATACGGCGCCATATGAGGGAAGGGCTTCGGCGGCGACATCATCGGCGGCGAAAAACAATTCGGAACTCCGACGTAACCGTCGTTCAAGTGCGCCATATGATGCTGCTGGTGCTGCTGCTGCTGCTCGCGCTCCTTGGCTTCCCTCTCCTGCTGCTTCTGCTGGAGGTGAATTTTCTTCGGCCTTCCGCGGCGCTTCTTTATCACCTCGCCGTTCGAGTCCACCTTCTCCGGATCCGGCGGCGGCTGATCCTCCGGATTCTTGATCTTCTTCGGTCGCCCGCGCTTCTTCTTCCCCGGTATCATGCCGGGCTCTTGTTTCACCAGGGCGCCGTCCGCCAGCCGGCACTCGCCGTCGAGCAGATCGTCGGCGAATATCGGCTTCTTGTCTTCCAATGCGTCGAGCTCGCGCCTTTTCAATTTCGAGTCGGCGAATACGATATCCGACTCGTCCAGATGCGGGATGGTTCCGTTCAGATAATCGCGGAACTTCTTCAGGGCCGCGTAGTACGGTACCTTGTCCGCGGCGCGCGGGAGCTGAGCGCATCTCGCGCTACTTGACGGCATCACCCACATGTACTGCAATTGAAAATAATGTTTTTAGTCTTTCATCGTGCGATTAATGATGAAACGGCTCATTACAAACATTCTCGAGCAATCAATTTATTCATTCCCGCTACTCTGATAAATGCATAATGCACGTATATACTGGGGAAAAAGCAACACCTCCAGTAGCTGGATGTATTGCCATGAAAATTCTAGGCACGTAGTAATTCCTTTACAAATAATCAGTGACTAATCGAAAGAGTACAATGATTGTGAGCGAGCAGGCGTGTGCGAAACGGAAAAAATTCCTAACACACGGCCATTAACGCAACTCGTTAACTTACCGTATTAGTACCGTCGACGAGATTAGGTTGCCTCCCGAAGCCAAACTCCTTTTTCCCCGAAAATACCTCGTAGATAAGCTTGCCGTTGAAAACGGCAATTTTAGGTTTGTACTTTCGCAACTTCTCTAGCAGCACGTGACTTCCTGCAATGCGAAAAATGATCGGTATTAACAATTTGTAGTTTGTGGAAATCAGACTGCGGTCAATCTCAAGGAAAGGCGATAAACGTTATCTAAATTGAAAAATGAAAACAAAGAAATTGCACTAACCTTCTTTGATTTCCTTTCGTGTAAGATCGGCGCTGCCTTTAGTGGCACGTGCCACCATATTAGTGAAACCGATGCCGAGACGCAAAAGTTTGTAGTCATCGTCGGCTGTCAGTGGCTCTGGCGTGAGCCCACTTAAATGTAAACATTTCCCTGAAAGCAAATATACGTTATATCAAAAATAGATTCTTCAAATTTACATGGTGCAACAACAGATTTCATATTCCGAACGTGTGAGGCGAAGCAATTAGAGAATGAAAACAAGTCATCATTGTCCGAGCTAATTTTGAGGCCAAAACTAAAAAAGAAAAAAAAAAGTAAACAAAGATCGAGCGGTAATATCGTAAAATATCAACGAACCCGTTTCTGACCTAACCTTAGATTTTCAATGCCAGATTCAAATATTACGCGACGAGGAATTAAAACAGCTTTTCTTCGCGAAATTTATGCCGAGGTGGAATCTCTTACTGGGCGAGCGACCTAGTATGAACCTACGACCTTGTGCGACAACTTCCGAACAAAGTTAAACGACATAAAGGGGCAACGGGTGGGGGAGGGAATCGGGAAAGAGAGCGAGACAGATCTATAAATGAAATGTATATACGCGCACGGAGAGATTATGTTTTCATCTTGGCCCACCTCTCCTTACCCTCTACCCCCACTCTAAGGCACCGCCACCACCCTCGCTTCAACCGCGCTCCATCCACGGCTTCAAGAAGTAGCCGGGGAAAAGACGAACTGCCGATAGAAAAAAGTTTCTCACAGGCACCTCGACCTTCTGAAAACACTGACCTCGCCTAACTTTCTTCCTGTTCGCGAGCGAAACTTGTTTTTTTCTTTAACGTACCATCATAATTTGGTTCTGACAAGTAGTATTATATTTTTCTTCGCGAAACTTTTCCCGCAAACTTTTACCCTCGCGCGAATTCCGCGTAAAAATTCTAGTGAAGTTTTGATGTTTTCAAACGAACGAATGTCGAACAACGTACGCGAAAGAGTACGATAGAAGGCATGCATTATCTTAACGATCGATCGGAATGTGGGTTGGTTTTCGGCATAATAACCCCGTCTTATAGAAATCAGTACAATGCGGAATATATACCCAGGGCGCTCAATAGACGCCCATAGAAAGTCCGAATGTTCGGTAATGATCCATGGCCGAGGGTGACGAAGTGCGTCATTTCGGTGTATTTGTGCGTTCCATCTGGCCAGCGCTCCAACTTCAATTTCGCTCCAATAGACCCGCCGAGGAGTATAGAATTGTGCGGCAAAGACGAAATGACGTCGTGACTGCACAGCCAACTTTCATAAATTTCGCTTTACGCGATCTGAGAGCTTTACGATATTGCGTTCACGCTCAAAAGGACGCCGCCGCGACATCGTTTTCGAAAAGAACCCTTTCCCCGAAAAAGCATGATCGAGCCATGACCCAGATACAGTCATTGCTTTCTAACGTTCTGTCCGTTAGTGTTCGTATCTATCATCCCTCCGTGTGTACGTGGAGGGCTGGCATGTACACGTCCACTGCGTGCCCGACGTTACGTAGCGCTAGGTCAAAATCGATGCTACATTCCGTGTGCTACCAGGACCGCGCCTGGAAAACCAACCTTCGGAGCCCTTTTTGCAAAAGCTGGCAAACTCCCCGAAAAAATGCTGACCAAACTGAACGGGCGGACGAAACCCAAACGGGAGAATTAAAGCCATCGTCCGTCGAACGGCAAAGACCGAGTCGTCTTCGTCGAGCCCCATCGCCAATTCTTCGAACCGAGCAATCGATCTCGATTACGATCGCAAAGCTCGATCGGCATATTTCGGTGCTCGTACGTTTATTCGTCACACAGGTCAACAAACCTTCCGACAGGAATATATGGCACGAAATGCCAAGATGGTAGTGAACGTGTACAGACTGTAAGCTGCTATCGAGCGAATAGGCGTGCGACACCCTTCCCCCGCCATCCCTCCGCCTAACCAGGCTGCCTAGTTCCCTTTTTACTCCCCAGAATCACCCCGTTTGGCCTCCAGCCCCGCCACTCCCCTCCCCCTCTCCACACCCGAAACCTCCTACTACTCCACCAACCTCCGGTCTCCCCCGGTATACGAGGGACGTCGGTGGCGCCGAGTGGAAAGAGAGGCAGGCAGGTGGATGGGGAAGCTTTTCCCACACTCGCTCTCGTCAACCAACCACCCTCTCTGAGTCTCACCCACGCGGCCGGTACTCATTATAGTTACCACCTCCCCCTACTCCCGATCCCTTCACAATGTGCGGGAAGACGAAGGAGGGCGCGGGGACGACGGGGATGGATGGGGAGGGTAAAGCCTCCCTCCGATGTACGTTCCTCTCGGCATTCCCGACAACCGCGAGCCTTGCATCCCTTTTACACGCAGACGTTTATCCGGCTTCGGGAATCTTTCTTGCGAGACCTGCTGCTCGAGGTATTATGCGCGCTCGGCCGTGTAGGTGTGCAGATACTCCACACGCGCACACACTCGCCGGCCCGTCTACTTCCAAGGGATGCTCTCAGGTGTGATGTGTATCGCGAGCATGTACGCCACCACCCGTACGGAGGAGTGTCGCCCACCCCGACTCCTTCAGCTGTTCAGCGCTCCGCGAGCAACCTTTCCCGTAACTTCAGGAAGATAACGACTTCATCAGCTGGAAAGTATTGCTCTCCTGCACGAGTTATCGCGCAATGTCGATGACGACGAGCCCGGCAATAATGATTCGCTCCAAGTGTGGGGGTCGCCGGGTAAAACTGTAACGACCGGGGCATTGTACCCGTTACGCGCTGACGCGTTCCGTTATGTCTTTCTTTCTTTCTTTCTTTCTTTTTTTCGGTCAGTACAGTTTTCGAATACGGAGAAAGTTCTCGTTCCTCCCTGCCTCTCAATGTTCGGAACAAATTCTACTTATTAAACGAAGACGGAGTTTCGCCAAGTTTCTTCCTCTCTCTCTCTCTCTCTCTCTCTCTCTCTCTCTCTCTCTCTCTCTCTCTCTTTCACTCTCTCCGTTAGGCAAGAACCCGAGATGTGTCTATAGGTCTGTTTTTCTTCGGGCTAAACTTTCTACTTGTATATAGGTAAGATCCAAAACTTTTGTCGGCTGATGGAAATTGCGCTCTTCGTATCAACGAACGCGCGATACGTTCGGGAACCTTTGGTCTGTCACTTACACTTTTGCAACCGCCTACTTATTAGCGCGTCCTAGTTTAATCTCTTTGCTTTTTGTTTTTGTTTTCATTGCGCGTAGAATACCCCGAACTTCGGCCGAATCGCGAATGATTTTAGCGACGACAAATTCGCAACATCGACCATCGGCGTGCGTCATTGTTGCTAGAATATGGAGCAGGTTCGATAAAGTTGAAAAACCCGTATACGTCGCGGGTAATAGGTACAATGCCCTGTCCCGCACTTTTATCTTGCAACTCTATGTTTTCCGACGCGCACGAACGGAGACAGATAGATAGAGAGAGAGAGAGAGAGAGAGAGAGAGACCTGTATATAACACGGCGGGATGCGGGCGGAGAGAGGGCTGAAAATCAATTAATTAATTGCATCAGTCGATTCTGGAATGATTGATAGAACTTTGATGTAATAGTAAATACTGAATCGTATAATACCGAGGCTGATCCAACAGGTGTTAAGGGAGAGAAGACGGAGTTACGGATTTATTGGTGAAGTATCATTGTTGTGAGTCGTAATTCAGCTTTGCCTTTTTCTAAAGGTGGGAAAAAAAAATCACCCGATTCTCCGTACCGTGAACTTCTTTGTTCTACGGTTTGAAACTTTCTGCGCGTTTACACTCCGAAGACGAGAATTAAAAAGCGCGCATATTAAGGGCTTTTTAAACGCACTTTTCAACAATTGCGTTGTATCTCTCGTTCTTTCTTTGTTTTCTTTTTATTTTTATCGGGAATTCCGGGACGTTTGTCCTGCGATTATTTGTAAAAGTTAACTCTGCATGTGGGCAAATTTTCGAACAGTTTTAAACTGGCCCGAAAACTTTGAAAGGGCTTAGTATACTTCATTTAATAAAAACATGAGAATCTGATGTGTCCGTCGTAGTTTTTTTTTCGTTACTTTACACGAGTTTATTACGAAAACTGCGAAAAACGGTGTTGTCTTTGTTAATTCGAACGAATACACCCACGCCCAGTCCTCATCAGGAATCGCACCTACTTCGCTGTCGTCATGCTTCATTTAAACTGTCCCAATGTTTCATTTCGATGCGTCGATAATTGTTGAGAAGCTGTCGGCGAATTGTATGCAAAGCATATACAATGTACGCCTTTATCGGTACGGCATTAGCGACTCTCGCGCCACCGTTCATCCCGTATTTATATACGAAATCTATATTATGGGCGTAAAACTTCTATTCGCGCTTCCGCGTGTGCGTGGTTGTACACCTTTGTCCCCGATAAAGTAGAAATTACGAATCCCAACGGGCGAAAATCGAAGTGTACAAACGTCCCAAATTCGCATTTGATTAAATGACACTTGTACTTTACCTTTTTTCCCGTATATCGGTGGGTTCAAGGATTAACCTCCGTATTAAAAAAAAAAAAAAGTGCCGGAACTAATTTCGATGATCCAACGACCTCGAAACGATAGAGGTTACGCGGTTCCATTTACGAAGTGGAAAATACAATTTTGTTGGGAGACTGTTACTTCGAAGGGTTTCCACGTTATTGATTAAAATAGTTGGTATTAAATTTCTGCAAACAACAAATTTTCGAATTCAATTTTGTATAGGGTTTCAGTTATGATTGACGCTAACAAAGGAACAGGATCTGAGTCGAACCGAAGAATCGACGAGGGCGACGAATGAAATTAACGCCCGCGTTTTACTCTGCGTTCTACCGCAACTTCGTTCGTACATTCGGTTGCCCTCTATCGGTCTTTCACCGTACCAAAATTGTATCCAATTCGAATCTTCTTTTGTTGGCCTTACCAGACCTGTTACATTCATTTGCGTTGACGTCATTTGGACGAATGACATGAACCAGTTACCGCGATTCCTGTCTATCCATGTACGAATATGGCATCCGTCTGCAACGAGCTGCGCGCAGTTGGCAGTGCAGCATCTTTTACAGAACTCGCGTACAGCAACACTACGTCAACCCATCGAATGACCCGTATGCTTACGTGCATGACTGTGTGGAATTTGATTGATCGTTGCAGCGGGGAGTGCAGTGGCGTTACGCAACTTTGCAAAAGTTCTATGCATACGTACATCTGAAACTGTACAACTGAACGTGGGCGATTGAAATGCACCGTATACGCGCGACAGACTTATGTAGTACGATGTAGTGCGGTGTAAAAATGTGCTTCTGAAGAGTTGCGCAATTACCGGACGGCAAGTTGTCAATTCGGTACGTTACACCGCGCCGCACCGCACTTCACCGAGTAGTGCTAACCTTAATACAGGATAACCCACTGATATGTATGATATGGATAGGGCATAGAGTGAAAAAAGTGAAACACCTCGAGACTAGGTAGGAAGAAAAATAAGAACAGCGCGAGTACCCTCGAGATTAGGCTTCTTTTTTTTCTTTGTATCAGAAATCAAACGGCTGACAGCCTGCATACATATTATACATATCAGTGGGCTAACCTAAAAGATTGTTTCGGCAGCATCAAAAATACCTTCATTTCAGGGTTAGGTGACGTCGACGAAGAAGCGATTGTCAACACTTTTATACCCTATGGATTTCCTCGTTGGAACCTAACCTAATAACATTAACATCGTTAACTGCAACCTATGCCCGAGGGGTTCTTCGACAAACATGTCGTTCAATAAATTTTGGAGGAAAGAAAACGTTAACCGCGCTCTTCCAAAAATGAAACGCGAACGACCTAAAAAGACCAAAACGAGGTCGAACTATGCTCAGCCAAAATGTATGCACTCACTTCCCTAAAAAACCAGACTTTATTCCTACACCCTAAAATCGTTTCGGGGAAACAAGGACGATTTATCGGAACGGACGTACTTTAGAAGAACAAACGCCTCGAACGGTAAATCCGACCCGGTCGAGCACTCAGCCACTCACCTGCGAGCTCAGCATGGCAAAACTGGAAGATGTAACCGCTTTCAGCACTTTGCCAGTATCATCGACGAACGCGACTCAATTCCGAAACCGCGCCGCGACATTTTCGAAAGACCCAGTAAACGGGGCTTTTCTAGGTCGTCGTCATCGTCGCGGTCGTCGTCGTCGTCACTTTTCGGCTGACCCACAACACTTGCGCTCGTACCGCCCGAATAGTGGAACACCAGCGGGTCCTGGCGAATTTTTTCGACACCGAGGTGTTTTTGCGACAAGTCACACTTCACCCCGTCCTCCACGCCGCGCTCTCGCCTCCTCCCCTACCCCATCACCCTACTATTGGCAGTTACCACAGCTTCCAACTTTTTACCTCGCCCCTCGCCTCTTTTTATCATGCTCTACCCTCACGCGCACCACTCATTATAGTCTCTCTCCTGCCCTCGTCGCAACCGCCCGGCTTCCCCCCGGCCGCCTCGCCCCCGTCGACCTCCCACGGTCTCCCCCAGACCCCCAACCGCCTCCACCCACCTACCACCTCGTACGCCCCCCACAGTCGTTCGTTCGTTCGTTCGTTCGTTCGTTCGTTCGCTGGCACGTACACACACTCGTACACGCACATGTACACACACGCACACACACACACACAACCGCACAAACCCACACGCACACGCGCGCGCCCGCGTAGTTGTACGTGGCAGCGGGCTCCAGGCATATCCCGCCCCTCGGAAACTACCACAACCCCGGGAAAACCCTGGAAAATCCAGCCCACACCTAACCTCACTTACCGTCCGCGCATAAAATGCACGAACGCGTATATGCGTGCGTAATGAGCGCCAGCGAGTTGGTCACTAGCGTGCAAAAATGCGAGCTACGGCCTGATCAACGCCGCGAACAGGCTCGCCGCATTATACGTTATGCGTGCCTGCCTTGCCTCCGTGTACGCATCGGCTATCTCTCGCTGGTCTTACAAAGGAACGCTTTTCCGAGTGCGTTCTCGTACCCGCGGTTGCTCAATGCTCTGGCTTTCTTTTTGTTTCGTCATTTTTTCCCCCCGCAAGACATAAAAATCGTTAACGGTTAAAGCCGAAGGTAACGTCGTGCACGGATTATGCATTGTCCAAGTTTGCCGTTGATTGGTCAAAGTTTCAACGTCGAACGCATTAGGCTACCTAATGCGATCTCGGATTAGGGACCGCGCGAAAATGTCTAAATCGTTTAATATCGACTCGTTTTAGTAATTGATCGGCAATCGTCGATTCGAGCACTTGAGCAACGCGCCAATGAATGATGACCGAAACTTCGATCGGATTCTATAATGCTAATGCGTATAGGGAAAACATTAAAAATTCCAACATCCGTCGATGATTGTCGGATCAACAATGCCGCGGGGCATCGGTCAACCGCAGAAATCAACCAATAACGAAATGAAATGTATTCGTCGCGAGAAAATGTGCCCGGACGTAGCCCGTCTTTAAATGTAATGGGACGAATTGTCGTCCTCCAACGGTCTATACGTCTTATAAAGAGAGTGAGAAAGGCGCTCTTAGGTAAAGTACATTTCTTGTCCATTCGTTCTCCAGTCCCGTCTTACCCTCTGTATGCGCTCGGGGGTCTTATATGCTCGTCCACATTCGTCGGCTTATATATACGCATAACGAAAGTAATAATCGCAGGTACTTACAGAAGTGATTTCCGGGTCCAGCGTAATGGTGGCCTTTGTATGCCGCGAAGAGGCCCGGATTTATGCCGATCTGCAAAAAAAGAAACACGTTTACTTTTAGACTTAATGTTTTTGTTATTGTATATTGTATTCGCAATGTGCACAGTTGGATCTATTCGATATGAAGAACAGAAAAATCCAACCATTGGTGAGTAATGGCGGGAACAAAACGGGAGAAGAATAAAAAAAACATGAATAACAAAATGGCGGATTTTATTATTGAAAGAAGTGCCGAAAAATTGAAGACATTTTATATTTATGATTTTTTTTCCATGTTCCTAACGGATCCTCCTAATGGATAAAGCTGGGGAGAATAATTGTAGTTTATGGTAAAAAATTCTTTATTACTATTTTACTCATTTTGAAAACAGAGGGAGGAGGGAAAAAACTGCGGAAATTTCGAAAAAGACGTATTTTTTCCGCGTAACTCTGTTGCAAATCGACATTGTACGAAATGATTCCCGTAATTTTTTGAATACATTCGATGATCTCAATATGGCGGCCGTAAAATTTTCAAAACCTTTACTTAATCCCTTTTTTCCGTGTTTTGTATAAAATTTAATCAACGTATATCGAGGGATTTTCAAATTTCAAAATGGCGGATTCAATATGGCGGATGGGATATTTGTTTTCATTCGGAAACACTACGATTTTCAATGATCCATCCGCCATATTGGATCCGCCATTATTGAGGCCATCGAATGTATTATCGCAATTTTACACTTTGATGTGAAAAATTTCGTTCAATATCGATTCCGATCGGAATTATACCGGAAAAAAACGTGTTTTTCAAAATTTCCACGCTTTTTCGCCGCCATTTCTAAACGGATGAACTGAATGGACAATTTTGTCCATTCATGTCCGTATATTGGATCGAACCATCGTCTGCCTGTCGTAGACTTGATAAAAAATGAATGTTTTCGTTAAAATCCGCCATATCGGCCGTCGGTTTTTCATTTACATCTGATGTATAATGCAAATATTCCTGGTTTGACACCTGGAAAATAGTAGCTTCAGGTTTTAGTAAGGTTTTGACCATCGGAACAATTTTCCTCCTTCGGATTTTTCATTTCGTTCGTAAAAACAAACAAAAAAAAAAATCATTTTTTAACTGGTTTTTCGTATTTAAGACCTCTTAAGGTAGTTCTCGACAGACTCCAGCGTCAACTGAGCTTCCCAAACATTTTTTTCTTCAATTTTGTCCAATGAATGTAAATCATATTTATTAAATTGA